>JAASAO010001473.1:0-38202 GCA_017311375.1 Mytilus coruscus | reverse complement strand
TCTTTGAGGAGGATCTGTACGTGTCCTGTTGCAACTCTTATGAAAAGAGAAAATTGCTGCAAACTTGCGGTAAGGTTGCAACAAACTTTCGGCAATCTTTTTAGTTCGCCAGAAGACCGGAAAGTTGTTCACTCGTGTTCGCCGCTAGCAGCGACCTTTCGGCAAATAAATGTAAAAGGTTGCCGTATGTTTGCATCAAGCTCTTAGCATTCTTAAAATTGAAGAAACTTTGTAAACAGACTTTACAGAAGGCCACAAGTTTGCTGGAACTTCATCGCAAACTTTATAGCATGCCTTTACCATTATATGCAGCTTATTTCCAATACTGAGCATGCTCCATGCACTAAAAACAGACTTCCAGCTTCTTTAAATTTGAAATAGCAGGGAAGTTTTAATATTGATGTTTTCATGTAAAAAATAAATCAATGGATGTTATATATAATAGATATCTTAATTAGTTATATTTGATTTTTATTAGTTCCTGGAACAGGACATGCATCGTTGGTCATCTCTCTGTAAGTCATTTTAGACAATGTTTACATGTTAATTTGTTTATCAATGTAAATTGATAAGCAAATTATATTATTGTTACAAATTTTATGTCATAGTACCCCATTTTGAAAATAACAATTGTGCTACTTCCTTACTGGCTTTAGTAAAATATCATTACAGTTGTAGACCTTAAACTTTGTGGATAATGATGTTTTGCAGGAATTATCTTCTAATCTGCAACCTTATATATATACATTTACAGAAAAATGTGTAATTACCAGTTAAATTTCTTCTTTTAAAATTTTGAACATTTTCATGAATATTTACAGAAAAATAATTAATACTTATAATCTGAGATCAAATTAAAAAAAAAAGTGACAATATGTTCAAAAAATTGTAACTCTTTATTGTTAAACAACATTTAATTAATATTGTAGATAATTTTATGCTGAACGAGGCCCGATCTAGAACGCGTTTTTGAATATTGCGCAACTCGGGCAGTTTTCGGTTGATGGTTTAACGGTTTTAACATAAGACCTAAAATAAATGTAGACAATACCTGTTCTGATTACTTTAGGCACCAAAATGATAAAATAAAACAATTTTCGATCGTAGTCATATTTTATTTACATTTATTCTGTTATTATTGTTTACGACATAGTTTCGCGCCATTTACGGCAATGTAAACAATTTCCAGACGACATGCCTAGCCGAAAGAAGAACGGTCGGTTTTTGAAAAACTGCCAGGCAGAGACTTACAAGAACAGATTAGACAGCATTTCTAGACCCGATTTATCAACAACTGATTTTGATACACCATCTACACTCGATTTTGATACGTTTTTTACATCTGATTTTGATACATCTTTTACACCAGGTTCTTTCCAACATGACCACACTTATCAATCTGCTACATCCTTTGATGATATAAATGACTTATATTTTTCTGGAAAATTGAAGCCAATTGGTTATACCAGACATTAGTTGACATTAAAACCTTTTTTGATAACATGAGATGTACTAGATGTGACATTACATTGAAGTTGAAATCAAACAAAGTTTAATTTTGGACCCCAATTTGGACCAACTTAAAAACTGGGCCCATAATCAAAAATCTAAACACATGTTTAGATTCAGCATATCAACGAACCTCTAGAATTCAATTTTTGTTAAAATCAAACTAAGTTTAATTTTGGACCCTTTGGACCTTAATGTAGACCAATTTAAAAAACGGGACCCAAAATTAAAAATGTAAATACACGGTTAGATTCGGCATATCAAAGAACCCCAATAATTCAATTTTTGATGAAATCAAACAAAGTTTAATTTTTTGACCATTTTGAACTCAATATGAACCAATTTGATTTCCAATGAAGTTTATTAAACTAAAGTTATTGGCAAATTTCTAATGGAATTTATTAACAATAAAATTATTGGCAAATTTCCAATATACATAATTTAAAAGCAGTGTAGGTGAGATATTCAAATGAGTTTGAATTACCAACCCTACACTGCTTTTAAATTATGAATGTTATGTTTTGTACTTAAGTAATTGTTTTTTAACCTGGAAACCCTTGTTTTTCCCCCTTTTTTGCCCCTTATTCCTTAAAGGTTTTAGCAATAACCCCCCAAAGCCAATTCTTACTTTTCAATGGAGTTTATTATACTAAAGTTATTGGCAAATTTCCAATGGAATTTATTAACAATAAAGTTTTTGGCAAATTTCCAATATACATAATTTAAAAGCAGTGTAGGTGAGATATTCAAATGAGTTTGAATTACCAACCTTACACTGCTTTTAAATTATGTTTTGTACTTAAGTAATTCTCCATTAACCTGGAAACCCTTGTTTTTCCCCCTTTTTTGCCCCTTATTCCTTAACGGTTTGAATCATAGACCAAAAAAAAATTCCCCCTCCCCAAATTTTTTGAACCCCTTATGATTCATCACCCCCAAACTCAATCCCAGCCTTCCCTTTGTTGCATGGTACCTTGCAGTACAATTTCAGAGAGATCCATACACTTGAACACAAGTTATTGTCTGGAAACTAGAAAAATGCTTGTTTTTTTGCCCCTTTTTGGCCCCAAATTCCTAAACGTTTAAGACAATTACCCCCAAACTCAAACCCAGCTTTCCCTTTGTGATATGGAACCTTGTAGTACAATTTCATAAAGATCCATACACTTACACACAAGTTATTGTCCTGAAACTAGAAAAATGCTTGTTTTTTGCCCTTTTTTGGCCCCTAATTCCTAAAGTTTTGAGGCAATTACCCCCAAAATCAATCCCAGCCTTCCCTTTGTGGTATGATACCTTGCAGTACAATTTCAGAGAGATCCATACACTTGAACACAAGTTATTGTCTGGCAACTAGAAGATGCTTGTTTTTTTGGCCCCTTTATGGCCCCAAATTCCTAAACGTTTAGGGCAATTACTCCCAAACTCAAACCCAGCTTTCCCTTTGTGATATGGAACCCTGTAGTACAATTTCAGAAAGATCCATACACTTACACACAAGTTATTGTCATGAAACTAGAAAAATTCTTGTTTTTTGCCCCTTTTTTGGTCCCTAACTCCTAAAATTTTGAGGCAATTACCCCCAAAATCAATCCCAGCATTCCCTTTGTGGTATTGAACTTGATGGTAAAATTTTATAGAGATCCAATTACTAACACACAAGTTATTGTCTGGAAGTTACAAAAATGCTTATTTTTGGCCCCTTTTGGCCCCTAATTCCCTGTTGGTACCATAACCCCCTAAATCAATCCCAACCTTTCTTTTGTGGTATTGAACCTTATGGTAAAATTTTATAGAGATCCATTCACTTAACTAAAGTTATTGTGCGAAAACCAATCTGTCTTCGGACGACGATGACGACGACGCCAACGTCATACCAATATAAGACCGCAAAATTTTTTGCGGTCGTATAAAAACCCATAAAATTAATTTGTCTATCAGCTCGAGTCAAGATCTTATAAGTAAGCATACTTAGTATACATGTTTTTGTTTTTAAACAGTAACTTTAAACAATGTTAAATCAGTAATCCGATTCAAATTTTACGATTTACTTCATTTATATTTTATTTTTGATCTACATTTTTTGTAATTTTGCATAGACCTACATCTGAATTTGCAATCTGTATGCTCTTATAATATTTACAGTTATGGTGTGCTTGTTCATGTGAGAATTTCTCATATTAATACACCGTCAAAATTTGATGTTTGGTTAAATTTCTTCAAAATACTGGTCTGGTCATCTGTTTTGTATATTGCCCTTTGATACTATTTTAAACTGCTAGGTTTTCTTACATATATTTCGATGTGCCCCGTGCTGTCTATCATTTGTTGTTTAGTTATATATGTATTGTCTATCATTTGTTGTTTCGAAATTATTGGTTTTTTGTTGGGCAATGTATGACAAATATATGTTCAAAAACTTTGCCCGTAATTATAAATTATGTAATTCATTGACCGCTCCCGACATGTGTAACTTCAAGGCATATTTTAGTGGCGTTAAATGTCTTTCAAAATTACTGCACTTTTCTTATATCCCTTGTGCTTTCGACTGGAGAACCGTCGTACACAAGCATCGCACAAGTTGGCACTCCGAGGCGGGTGGGGAGCAAGAAGGTGAACTGTGGTTTATTTTTATCAATAGTACCGCTTAAGTCGACGCTAGCCTACGGGCCGTCTTGACCTTGTAGGGTATGAATGATTCGTTCATTGTTGAAGACCCTACATCAACTGTCAAGATGAAGAACAGGAATAAAAGCCCTGGTCATTGATAATTTTCTATGTTTTCTAGGTGTTGAGTGCGATTTTGTCCCATGTACATTTACTCCATATCCTTTCATTTTCTATCCATCGTTTAAGGCTTAATTTGTCATACTATAAACGAAATGCCAACTGAAAAATTGTGAAATGCAAATCAACGTGTATGTAGTTTTATGTAAATTTGATGGTTCCAGTAACAGGCTTAATCATTTCAAATTGAAACACTTCACATTATTTTCTGAGACATCAAGAAAAAATGAAAAAATCTTCGTATCAGACATTTTCAATTCGACATGATCAAAAAGTGTTTTTAAATTTTCAATCGGAAACTATTACAAACGCCATAATAGATACGGTGCATTGGATTATTAAAAGTCAAATTTAGCCAGGAATTCTCACAGACAAGCCTTATAATGCCAAAGGACACACTTCAATTCATCGTATTATAAAACGTATATTTGTAGGGTACTATGGATAAGACCTTCGAACATGAACTTGAACTACCGGTTAACCAGTTAATCCGTCGAACGATTTCCGATACTTGACATAGCTAATTGCCAAATTTTTTTGAAAATTGTTTGTCCCAATAACCATTCACTGCTATGAATTTCGTGAGCTGGTACGGACCTTGTTCCCGAATCTGCGGGATTACGGTTAGTTGGTACATAATTCCATTGACTTGGAGCTAAATTTCCTTATTTTCTCTCTCATTGGCGACATAGATAAAGAACCTATACTTGTTCTACTAATTATATATCAGTGTTATCTTGGCCATGTGTGTGGAGGATAATATTTTCTTTTATTGTAAATAATTACAATTTTGGCATGTTGAGAGAAGTGTTAAATATAAAGCAAGGAGAGAAAAAGATTCCCAGACGTATAATTTCTTAAAGAATAATAATTCAAAACATAGAGGACACATGTACCTTCTTCCAATATTCATAAAATTAATCTAGAAATAACTAATGAGGCATTGCGAACTGGTCAGTTAGCAGGACACATTAATGTTCGTTACCGACCAATCATCAATAAGTGTAACTCTCCGCGAGAGATACTTATTTGATCTAATTATAAATATAAAAGAAGATGTGATAGGATTGCCAATGAGACAACTCTCCACAAGAGACCAAATGACACAGAAATTAACAACTATAGGTCACCATGGTTTTCAACAATGAGCAAAGCTCATACCACGTAGTCAGCTATAAAAGGCCCTGAAATGACAAATGTAAAACAATTCAAACGAGAAAACTAACGGCCTAATTTATGTACAAAAATGAAAGAAAAACAATATGTAACACATCAACAAACGACAAACACTGAATTACAGGCTCCTGACTTTGGACAGCACATACATACAGAATGTGGCGGGTTAAACATGTTAGGGATCCCAACCTCCCTAACCTGGGACAGTGGTGTAACAGTACAACATACGAACGAACTATAAAAATCAGTTGAAAAAGGCTTAACTCATCAGAGGGAATCAAACAGAAATACTACACAGTGTGGACGTGGCGGGTACTTGTATATCCCAACAACAAATAGACACTAAGTATAGATCTGAGAGTACTGGCAGTTACTGACAGCTAGTTCAAAGCCACTAACAACTAATTAAAAATCATGCATCTAAGACTAAATTATCAATCCGTACACATTCAACATCCAATTATTGAAGAAGCATAACTTTTACATTCAAGATACAAAATTTCATTAATAAAATAGAGACACACGAGGTTAAAAATATGCATTCGTATTGACTATGCTGTACGTCAATGTACACAAACATGATCATTGATAATTAAGAAGAAACTGTTATCAATGCATTAGAATTTATTGACACACAGGAGAATATACTTTAAAGATTCTGAACAAAATAGATTTAACTGCATTTGTTCAATTAATTCTTAGAAACAATGAATTTGAGTTAAATGGACTGTTATACAAACACATTATAGGAGCGCCCATGGGTGGTATATTGTCACCAACATGCACAGATCTGCATCTGTCTGCTCTATTCATTAAAATCTTAGATAAGTTCCAATGAGAGAAAACATCAAATTACACTGTCAATAGGGATGACGGTTTTATGGTCTTCACAGGCAAATTCGAGCAAGTTGAAGATTTCCTTAACCTTGCAAACGAAATTGACCATCTACTTAAGTTCTAATATGAGGTGTCGACATCTAGTATGGCCTATTTAGAGGGTGGTGAAAGGTTATTTTCGTGCAACGTTTTCGGCCTTTTATTTCACGTGTTTCTGTTTTTCGACGTTTTATTTCTCGTTTTCTCGAGTTTGGTTCGATGTGCGTGCTTCGTGTTGTCCCTTAATTATTTTCCGTGTTTCGTGTCGGTACTCTTATTTTTTCGTGCTTGTCCCGCATTGGATTAAAAGTAAACCGGGGCTAATTCAAAGTCAGCCCAAATATTGTTTTAAATTATAAACTAATTAACTGGTCCCAAGATATTTATTAATAGCCTATTGTATTACTATGATAAATCGGATGCAACTAACGGACGCTAAAGGTGACACATGCAGGGTCGCCATGTCCATTTATAATGACTGCATGATCTCCAAGAGCGGTTGAGTAATAACTTTTGGTACTTTTTCCTTTATATTTACGATTTTATTCATGCATGGCTTCGTTTTTCCAGAACGTTTTTTTTTTTTTTTCCGTGCAACGTTTTTGCGATTTGTTATTTCACGTGTTTCCGTGTTCAGACCCTCCTTTACCACCCTCTATTTAGATACCGAAGTGTACAAAAGTGAACGATTCCATGATAATGGAATTCTTGATGTTAAGTCACATACTAAAAACACAGAAACGTATCAATATTTACCAATCACTAGTGCACATCAAAACACACATAAATTTAAGAGCATTAGAGTGTGAATAATATAAGAAATTTCTACTACTACCACTAAGTCACCACCGTCATTTGGTTGACTATCCTGTCACTGTTTGATGTGCAATAAAAACATGGAACTTGAAATTTAATGTGCATGCAGTAGTCTCTTGAACGAGTCAAGACTTTCTGCAGCGGTCACCGCAATAAAAGTGACATCAATGAATTAAATAAACATTAAATTAACTTACAAGATAACTTAATTGATAGAGAATACTGTAAAAGGAAACAGTAAAAGTTGTAAAATGTATATTAACGAACAGTCTTTATTTTACTTGTTTTATTTTCATTTGAAACAGATTTTTTTATCTGATTTGTCTAAATGACAAGTGTACATAATGATTTTATTGTTACAAATCAAATCCCAAAGTCCACTATAACTCATTATGTAGAAACCACAGCACTATTTTAAAATATCTCTGTGAATATCTAGACACAGATGTTTGTTACCATAGGTCGTTATAATTAAATCTTGACCATTTAACTTTCACTTGTTTATCAAAGGGTACAACTGTCAACTTTGCTCAAGTCAGTAAACCATTGCAATGCATAAAATGTAGCTTTACAATAAATATACATGTTTGAAAAGGATCTATAGATTGTTTATTATCATATATCAGATAAAGGAATTAGCGATCTGTGAAGATTCTTTATTGCCATGTTTTAAATATCTTAGATACACCGTATGGAGGTGCTCTTAATTGCAGGAAGCTAATACAGATAAGATGAATAGGTGTTCCGAATGAACAATAATTTAGCGTCCCAATATTCCTCCATAGACTATATTTAACTATATATATGCGTGAACCCGCAGGGGTTCACGCAAAACATGGGCGCATCCATTAACCTCTCACGTGACCGATCAGAAATTACAACCGTGAAAATAACGCACGTGTATTGATCAAAACATTATCGATTTTCTGTTTACATTTGTATTTCTTTCATTTTCTGATTAATTAGGTTTTCCACTTTTCCGTGGAAAGACCTATTGATTTTGTTCTGATAATTATTATTATTAGGTCTTCCACTTTTCCGTGGAAAGACCTATTGATTTTGTTCTGATTATTATTAGGTCTTTCCACCTTTCCGTGGAAAGACCTTTGATTTTGTTCTGATTATTATTATTTTTTTTTTTTTTTTTGTCTTCCGCCTAATTTTTTTTCGTAGTATTGATGTTTCAAAAGATGTCGCTTAGATATTTGGAATATGTTATCTTATAGTTTATACGCTTTTAAACTGACAACTGCGTAACCAAATACTTTACGTTGTAAGAGTTATCTCCCCAAACACTGTTTTTCTTGTGGCCACTACTCCTTCGCAACCGTAAAAGAATACGACAAATTTATTTTACCAAATTGCTCGTTACATCTTCAGGATTAGGATTTTAATTTGACCGAAGCTATTCGGAGACTCCATATGAGAGTTATTCCCCCTTATGTATTTGATATAAGTGATTTGTATTTCTAACTGGTAAACCATAAGTGATATTGGCCTAGGATCTTTGGATTTGAGGTCCTTGGTCCATAAAAATGAAAATGAAGTCAAGGTCAAAGGTCAAGGTCATATTTTAGATTTTTATATTTCTTTGATTTCCCTATAATTCTCGAATGGTTATAGATACAGAAAATTTAAATAGTGAAAAATGTTTGTTCCTTCAAGGGCAACTTTGTTACATTATGACTCTATTGGTTTTACCATTGTGTAAGATACATAACCCCATTGAAGGTTTATAAAAGACATTATTAGGCAAAACTCTTAAACAAAGGTCCTAGACCCATAGGGTCTTTGTAATGACATTGTCGACCAATGACCTTGATCAAGGTTACAAGGTCAAAGGTCAAGGTCATGGACAAAGAGGCAAATTATGTGTTTTGCACTATTTAAAGAGTTTTATGTGTGTTTTAATGCTTTTGTAGGTTGACAACCAACCAATTAATTAACCAACCAACCAACCAACCAGCCAATCAATCAATCAATCAATTAATCATTGCATGCATGCATGTTTCCGTCTCATGTGTTTAATACGGGGTCCAAGATCTCCTTTGTTTCTTTTTCGCCTGTTTCAAGAAACCCTATCCAACGTGTTTAATTAGTAAACCAACCAACCAACCAACCAACCAACCAATCAATCAATCAATCAATCAATCAATCAATCAATCAATCAATCAATCAATCAATCAATCAATCGTTACATGCATGTCTCCGTCTCATGTGTTTAATACGGGGTCCAAGGTCTCATTTTTTTTTTTTCGCTTGTGCCAAGAGACCCTATCCAACGTGTTGAATCAATCAATCAATCAATCAATCAATCAATCAAGCAATCAATCAATCAACCAACCAACCAACCAACCAACCAACCAACCAATCAATCAATCAATCAATCAATCAATCAATCATTGCATGCAAGTTTCCGTCTCGTGTGTTTAATACGGGGTCCAAGATCTCATTTGTTTCTTTTTCGCTTGTTTCAAGAGACTCTATCCCACGTGTTTAAATAATCAACAAACCACCCAACCAACCAACCAACCAACCAACCAATCAATCAATCAATAAACAAATGAATTAATCAATTATGTTTCGGAGGGGAAAATACCATTAACAATTGTTTTTAAAACAATTGATTTATATTATTGTATGAACATCTTTTCTAAAAAAAAAATCCACATGCATGTTATCTGATCTTCTCTGAAACTACATGTCCAATTGACCTCAAAATTTGCAGTCAGCAGGGTATACATGTATTACATCTTCATAGAACAACGTGGTGCAGCTACCTCCCAAGAATTTCCGTAGAGAAAAGAAATTGCCGTAAAATCGCTTGCTAGCTCCGTAAATCTCAGGGAAATCCTACAATAAAATGTCTGCTCCTAGATTAAAATACAAATCTCTGTTACAAACTGCTGCTGAAAAATGTACATTGTACGAAAATAATCGATAAACGTGTTTTAAAGTTACACAGGATCAATTAAATCCAAAGCATGCACTGCTCGTGAACTGTGATCGAAACGTCAATTACCTACAATGACAAAAGAAATACATTGTGTGTACTCCGTCGCTATACATGTTCTCTGTCCAACGTCTCCACCTAAAAAGAAATAAAAATACTAAGTTTTCACTATTATAAAGCTTCGTCACGTGACCCCACAATCAGGCGCGAGACGAATACGCGCGGGACCTGAAATAGAATAAAACTTTCCAAACTAAATATAGAAACTTAACCCAACACACTAATATGGACCCTTTAAAGAAAGAAAGAAACAAACAAACAAACACACACACACACACACACACACACACACACACATATATCAATCAATCATGTTTCAGAAGGGGAAAGATAACACAATTGTTTTAAAACAATTGATTTATATTATTTTTTTTTTTTTCTTCCGCCTAATTTGTTTCTTGCGTAGTATTGATGTTTCAAAAGATCGCTTAGATATTTGGAATATGTTATCGTATAGTTTATACGCTTTTAAAACTGACAACTGCGTAACCAAATACTTTACGTTGTAAGAGTTATCTCCCAAACACTGTTTTCTTGTGGCCACTACCTTCGCAACTGTAAAGATTACGACAAAATTTATTTTACCAAATTGCTCGTTACATCTTCAGGATTAGGATTTTAATTTTGACCGAAGCTATTCGGAGACTCCATATGAGAGTTATTCCCCATGTGTTTGATATAAGTGATTTGTATTTCTAACTGGTAAACCATAAGTGATATTGGCCTAGGGTCTTTGGATTTGAGTTCCTTGGTCCAAAAAAGAAAATTTGGTCAAGGTCAAAGGTCAAGGTCATATTCTAAATTTTGATTTTGGCTTATTTTCACTTGTTTTCAAAACCGTATAAGATATCGACAACATATTATTACTAAATTGTTAGTTGCGACATGTCGTAACACATACATTTTGGTTTAAAGGGTGCGCTAACATTAAATTAGAGTTTTCTCCTCTTGTATTTAAAAATACGTATGGTGATATAACTCATTAACCATATATAACTAAGACCTAGGGTCTTTTGATTTGAAGTCCTTGGTTTATGACCTTGAAATTGAGCTCAAGGTCATAGGTAAGTTTGACGTTCTAGATTTTGACCTTTGCCTTTACCTGATATGTATACATGATAAAGCCATGGGACTTTTGCATTAGGTTGCAAGCCATTTGACCTTGAAAATCCAACCGGAAGTGACCTTGTGTAAACCGGTAGCTATTTTTGTACTTATTTAATATAAAAGTATATAGAACCATATATTTTGGAATCAGTGTCAAATAAACATTCAAATTATATGAAGTAACATTTTCAAACCGAAGTAACAAATTATCTCCCTTATTTAAAAAAATGTCTAGAAACTATATATTTTTGGAATCAGCATACAATAAGCTATCATTTGACGCTGGAAATGACATTTGAAACCGAATTTTAATATTTTCATATTAAAATAGATCTTTATGGTGGAAGACCTTCAATTGTTCTCTGAACAATTGGTTTTAATTATTATTTTTTTTTTTTTTCTTCCGCCTAATATTTTTCTTGCGTAGTATTGATGTTTCAAAAGATGTCGCTTAGATATTTGGAATATGATATCGTATAGTTTATACGCTTTTAAAACTGACAACTGCGTAACCAAATACTTTACGTTGTAAGAGTTATCTCCCCAAACACTGTTTTCCTTGTGCCACTACCTTCGCAACCGTAAAAGAATACGACAAATTTATTTTACCAAATTGCTCGTTACATCTTCAGGATTAGGATTTTAATTTTGACCGAAGCCGTAATGAGATTCCATATGAGAGTTATTTCCCTTATGCATTTGATATAAGTGATATGCATGTGAAACTGGTAGACCATAAGTGATAGAGACCTAGGATCATTTGATTTTAGGTCCTTGGTCCAAAAAAAATAAATTAGGTCAAGGTCAAAGGTCAAGGTCATATTATAAATTTTGATTTTGGATTATTTTCACTTCTTTTCAAAACCGTATAAGATATTGACAACATATTTTATTAAATTGTTAGTTGCGACATGTCGTAACACATACATTTTGGTTTAAAGGCTACGCTAACATTAAATTAGAGTTTTCTCCTCTTGTATTTGAAAATACTCTTATGGTGATATAACTCATTAACCATATACAATTAAGACCTAGGGTCTTTTGATTTGAGGTCCTTGGTTTATGACCTTGAAATTGAGCGCAAGGTCATATGTTATTTTGACGTTCTAGATTATGACCTTTGCTGTTACCTCATATGTAAATATGATAAAGCCATGGGACTTTTGTATTAGGTTGCAAGCCACTTGACCTTAGAAAGCCAACCGGAAGTGACCTTATGTAAACCGAAGTAGCTATTTTTATTTATTTATAAAAGTATATAGAACCATATATTTTTGGAATCAGTGTCAAGTAAACATTCAAATAATACCGAAGTAAATTTTTCAAACCGGAAGTAACAAATTATCTCCTTATTTATTTTTTTTTTATATAAACCTCATATTTTTGGAATCAGCGTACAAAAGCTATCATTTGACGCTGGAAATGACATGTTAAAACGAATTTTATTATTTTCATATCAAAATAGATCTTTACGAGTGGAAAGACCTTCAATCGTTCTCTGAACAATTGGTTTTTAATTTTACTATGGATACTGCCGACAGTTATAAAAAAGGTGGTGGCATTTCTTATGCAGTTTGTAGTCGTACAAATAATCGTAGAAAACTTTAGATGTGGAAAAATCAATATGTGAATTACACAACGAGTTGCATAATGACTGCCCTGGTTTGATTCTATATAAATTTCATCTGATGCCTTCTGACGAGCCAACAAAACTTGAATGATCAAAGCTATATCAGAGAAAACTTTGATTAAACAAGTTTTGTATGGCGCTGGCCCAAACTAGATAAAATTTGTAGTAGAAGCGGTAAAAGTCTGGATTAACCATAAATGAAGCTCCATAAGGATGGGGCGGCCACCCCCTAAATCCCCCTGCACATTTCTTTAGATAATAACAATGAAACCTATCCGAGGCTAATTGTAGTTATAATTGTAAGCAAATCAACTCAGTATGAAGAGACGAACTTTTTATTCATGACGACTATCTTTATGCTGCAAAATGGACAGAAATTCGACATCTCAAAATAAGATAAAAGGGAGAACCATGTCGGCCGGTATAGAAATATTATGAATGACAGTGACGCTTTATTGTAGAAATTTCTTGAAAACAAGTGACAGAAATTTAGTTTCTTCTCCTCACTGTCGCTGTGGTGACTTGGAAACTAACTCCCACTTTTTATTATTTTGCCCATTATATTCGGACATAAGACAAGAAATGATAATATCATTTGGAAGCCTACAATTAACAGTACCAATGGACACCGAATTACTAATAAACGGCTCAAATATGATTTCAAATGAAGAAAACACTAGTTTATTTCTCATGGTTCAACGGTTCATTATTAAATCTAAAAGGTTTACAAACTAATAATTCACACAATATACCTGTAAGCATTTCATCTTATAAGTTACACTTTTCTTTACTTTTTCAGTTCAATATGAAACCCAACTGACATTATCAATATTTTTATTATGTAACAGAGCATGTAGTTTTGATTTATTTGAGTATATTGTATCTAATTTAACCAGAAGACAGATTAACATAAGCACTTGTTGCTTGTTTCTGAATCCTATTTGTGGATGTGATATTGTAATTTAACCAGAAGACAGATTAACATAAGCACTTGTTGCTTGTTTCTGAATCCTATTTGTGGATGTGAATATATATTGTAATTCGTATAATTCATAATAAAATATTGTTTACACTAATGGTCCATATATGTAGGCCTGTGTGCTTAAAGTATATATTCACTTCACTTTCTTTATACGAACTTTCCTCAGTAGATTATTTTGTGCATGAAATATGAAATTTTACACATCTGAAAGAATTTTTCAAAGGGTTGGTAATCAAATAGTTTACTAGAACCTACGGAAGCGTAGCTATAATCCGACAACCCGAAATTCAGACAGTTCAGTAGTCCGACGGTCCGATATACATCCCTAATATTATACTGTAATACTGTATTTCACTGTATTGTATACATTGGGGACTTATAAAGAGTCTAATACAGATTCAGGATGAAAATATACGAGACCTCTGTTTTGGGCCGGTGGTTGGGAGGAGTTGGCAAAACACTAAATGACACTTGTAAAACATAACTAATCATCGCTTTGAATTTACACGTTGGAGTCTTGTGGTTAAATGACATTCATTTGTTTTAAGCACGGGCCGGAGCATGTTATACTATGCATACTAGTAGTTTTATGTCGAGTAATTTTTTGCAAACGAAATTGGAATCGAACACCTAAAAACAATATGATTACATGGGACGTGAAAGTTCAAAACTTCTTAAGCCTATTTCAATCGCAAAATTAAGTCTACATATGACCTGACGCATCGATAGCATATAGCGCTATTTATGCAGAGACAAAAGTAATACGAAAACGTCGCTCAATTTTGAGCAGTATACGTGAGTCGAACCAAAAGCACAAAACTCTCGTCTCTGTGAAAAAGTTTATCATCAAACGGTACATATAAATATATGTTTTTTTTCAGCAGAGACAAGTAACCGCTCGTCGGAGAAAACGGGGTGTCGAAAAATAGGACCATCTGAACAGAGGATTGTTGAATTTTAGGACTGTCTCATTATAGATCTGACCACAGAAATGTCTATGATCTGATAAAATTGCACCTGGTTTACAATCAATATTATGAGTACCAGACGATTATAATCGATATGTAACCTGGGATTAGTATTCGTATATATTATGTCCTGTAAAGTATCAAATACAGTTATATTTTAAGGAAACGACACCTGGCCTGCAATACACTTATAATTTTAATGTCCATTCCTTATCTAAATACTTTATTATTTATAGCATTTATAATTTTGTCGAGGTCAATTACGCCTTCACATTCTTGCGTTTACGTTAATTATATGCGGTCTGAGAAATAGATGTATATCTTGTTTATATTTTTTCACGGTTGTAATGGCGACTACTACGACGACGCCTAAGAGTCGCGTCACAAACTATAATAAGGCAGATAATCGGAAAACCTGTCTATACGTCTATTTCTGTCAGAAAATTAATGATAGGGTAAAAAAAAAACAGTATATACAAAAATTTTCTGTTCTTCCCTCAGCGGGATTCGAACCCTTGCTTCTGTGACATCGTGGCAACACCGCCTGCGCCTAGGCTAAGCGTATAGCTTTCGTCGCTGCAACATTTTTCTATATAATACTAAGGAAATAAAATTTATGTTCAAAATTTTAAATATCAATGTCTTATTTTTCTATATATATTTATAAAATTAATTTTTATGTAATATTCTATATATAGATGTGGTAAAAATATATAGATTCAACTATATTGCCTTTTGGTAATATTTGTTATGACGGATTTCGGTGTAATTCATCATGGCTGCGCCGTATGTTTAGTTGAATTGTGCAGAGTTTTGTTTTAATTGTACAGGGTAAGTGATTTGTAATCAAGCCAGAAAATGTGATACTGCATAGTGTAGATATATAGATCTAGACATATATTTATCAATTTTGTGTATGCAATTCTCAGTTGTATTTGTGCTACTAAAATTTGGACTGTCTCGGTTTCCGGTGTATTGAAATGAATTATCCCACGATGTAAATAACAATGCAGTAGAAGGTACCGACGTATGTCCCATGAACAAAATTTGGGACATAATGATTTTCGGTCTGCGCATTCGTTTGTCCGTCACACCTCGGTTTACCTTTGCGTGTAAGGTTCTTAGGTCAAAATCTCGGACATTGCATATCAAAGTATTTTTTAAATCAAATATAAACCCAAAACTTTGCAAAATGCCTCTTATGATGACAGATGTGAATATGTCATGTTTGGGAAAATATACACGATCTTCCAATTTCACGAAACTTCTACATTTTCCGTAACATTTTAACGTCACAATGTTCAATGACGCTATTTTCAGTGTCATAGCTTCCAATGAGGAAATGAGGCACTGGCTCACTTAAAATTTGACCAATAAAGAAAACGAGAAATTAATATATATATGTATTCCATTGTACAGGGTTTAGAATGAAGAATCTTGGTCTCTGGTCATGCTGGTGGAGAGTTGTCTCATTGGCAATCATACCTCATATTCATATTTCTAAATTCATACAGTGGCTTTGAAAAAGAATACACATAAAACTAGCTACATTATCATATCTTTTGTAATAAAGTTGAGTTCTCAACCGTTTTGTCAAAGTCTATAAGTAAAGATAAGAAACAGTCCTAACTTTATATTTGGTATCGTTTATTTCAATTTCAAAGGGAAAGATGCGATCAACCCACACACCAAACTTTAGTTATTCAGTGAGAGAGTGGTTTATATAGGGGAAAGTGAGGTTAAAGGATAATACCAGTCCTGAGTATGGGTATATATTTCCAAGTTTATATGATATACCAGTGGTTCTGAATAGGGCCTCCGATACAGTTTCACGTTATATTGTCATTTTATAATTTTGAAATATGTTGTAGGCCTGGGCGAGTTATATAAGAAATCACCAAATAAAACATATAGGTCACCGTGCTTGTTTTTGAGAAAATTGAGACTGAAAATTGGGGATTTTACAATTTTGTAAAAAGTTAAGCAAAGTTATAAAAATTTGGAGTAGATATTCTTCGTCATAAATTGATAAGATTGGATTCAATCTGATGCTGTGATAAGTGAAAATAAGGGAAAATAAATGACTAGTTAATTATTCAAGCTATGCTTAAATTTACGGATAAGATGTTTAAAGTGAGATATTAGTTTTACCTTAAAATGGAAATCGAGAGGTTCTCATATTGTCATTTTCTAATTTTTCTACATTAACTGTCTTTTGTCATGCTTACTCAAAATAGCAAATTAAAATGTATTTCACGTGTTGGATTCGAAGATAAATTGTGATTTATCCTAAAATTGCGTCCCCTTGGTAACCCCAACGTTAGCGCGAAAATGCACGACGTCGCTGACTGACAATTTCGACGTCTCCCGCAAATAATCTCTGCACAGTTATCCGCGACATTTTTCAGATGTATATATATATTGCTTATAAAGACCATAGCTACTGGGGACAGGACAATCTTTTAACCCTCCCACTTTTTTCCAAAATCCGTTATTTTTTTATTTTCTATTCATTTCAATTATTTTCGCGTTTTCTGTATACTATGAACATAAATATACTATAAAACTTGTATTTGATATTTACTATCAATTCCAAGTTTACTATCTATATATCTATATTATATAATTAATCAGTGACCGCCGTGGATAGTAAACTTGGAATTGTTTTTGGAGGGAGGGTTAAAAAAAAATTGTCCTGTCCCCAAGTGCCTATGATAAAGAGCTATCTTAAAATAGTAAGTAGTATTGTTCATGTTGTTTTCGGAAACAAAACATGTGTATCATAAATATCTCTTGTTTATTCTGTTTTTTTCAAAATGAGAAACAGCTCAGGCATAGTTATTGCGGACTGTTGATTTTTGTACGGCTTAATTTTAAAGACTCGCAGCAAGTTAAAGCTTGACATGCCGGTACTGTGTACACACTCGTGTATTGTTTAAGACCATATTTTGACCTCTAGATGTTTTTGTTTGTTTTGGTTGATATGCTGCTGACATACCCTAAAACATCCTTTTATTCACATTTTAATCTTTTTAAGAATTTCACATTTATTCATAAAATCAACCTGTTATTCGGGTGAATGATTACAGTTGAAGAAAACTTGGAGGCTCTTACTGTTTTAACCTGTTTTAAAGTTCACTTATATACTTATTTCCATTGGATCACAGCACAAAGATTACTTATGAGGTCTTTTCCGGCAAACGGAATTTGTCAGAAAAAAATCTTATATAGAAGAATCTTCAATTTGTTAAAGGAGGATTTTACTAGACCGAGAAACTTTACAATAACTTTGAACTTTTCATAATTTTTGATTTGGCAAAATGTTTGAATTAATATCTGGAAGACTGGACATTACCTATACATCCCCATAACTTTGGTTTTGGTTTTGTGTCCTTTTATTCCTCTCCCAAATTTCAACATATACCGTCCGAAATTACGATTTTAAAGCAAATCATTTAAAGCATTTATAAGCTAATTAGTAAACGTTCAGAAATACACATAATGTTGTAGAAACCTCAAAGTATAGCTGTGTTGATTTTTGCACAGATATAAAGACCTTAAAAAAGCCATCAGTGTGTAATAAATTCATGGTTTTTGTTGTTGTAAAAGTTGCGATTAAAATCAAAATACTTTCCTTAAAACGTAATTTTATTGGTAATTATCAATTATGGACTTCTAATCTGATGTACAGTAGTTGTTGTCTGTTTATGTAGTTCATACTGGTTTCTCGTTTCTCGTTTTATATAGATTAGACCGTTGGTTTTCCCGTTTGAATGGTTTTACACTAGTAATTTTTGGGCCCTTTATAGCTTGCTGTTCGGTGTGAGCCAATGCTCCGTGTTGAAGGCCGTACCTTGACCTATAATGGTTTACTTTATAAATTGTTACTTGGATGGAGAGTTGTCTCATTGGCACTCATACCACATCTTCCTATATCTATATTCTGAGGAGGTCAATACATATATATGGACCTGTTCAGATTATATTGACCGAGGACGAAGTCCGAGTGTCAATATAATCTAACAGGTCCATATATAACGTATTGACTGAGTGAAAGTCCTTTATTTATATTTATCATATATTTAGTAGTAAATACAGTAGTTTTGAATATTTGATAAATAGCCTGCTGTTTAATCCGTATCGCTCAACTTTGATACGCACCCTTTATCACACCCTACTTAAATTTCTCATGACTAGTGATTCCGACTAAATTTACATGAAGTCCATGTTTTAATTTATGCAAGCTTCTTAAGAAATATTTTCCTCAATGGGTCCTAAATGAAACCGGACTGAAGTACGTTCACTATTCACTATTCACTTTTCACTATTAAATTCATGAATAGTGAACTGTGTTTTTTTGCACTATTCACTATTCAAGTTTATTAGATTGTCATGAATAACTGTAGTATCTACTTGTATATATAAAAATTAGAAAAAATTGGTATGATTGCCAATGACACAGACATTACAAGCTTTAGGTCACCGTACGGCCTTCAGCAATGTGCAAATCCCATACCGCATAAATCATAAATGTAAAAGGAATTCAAAAGAGAAAACTAACGGGATAATTGTTATTCTTCTAAACGAGTGCAAAAATATCCATGATTTTTTAGTTATAATATATATATATATTTCTAACGACACAATATTTTCATATTATCAATCTATATCATAAAATAAAATATTTTATGAGTAATCATTTAATAAATAAATATTATTTTGCAAACGATAATTTAGATAGGTTTGCAATCAAAAACGAAAAGTAAGAAATCTCTATAGAATTATATAGTATTAAGGTATAAGAGAAAAGATATTTGTTAGGCCTATCCCTTTTAATATTTAGACTGAATTATTTATTTTTACGTAACATTACATTTGATCATGTATCTAAACCCACTTATGCATGTATCTAGAAGTTTACAGTACAAATGTCGCACTCAGTTTGTTACGTATATTTCGGGGTGGGGTCTACTTTATTCATAAAGCATTAAAGTGAGCATTCGTTTCAGACTCATTTCACTATCAAGATGTCCACACTTATCGTAATCTACCGACTGAACGGTACACCTTGTGTCAGGGGAGAAAAAATACGTCTTTGAATGCCAATAACTCTTTTCAAATTCTCAAAATTTACACATTTATATATAAAAAATATTATCAATATGAAAAGTCTAGAAGAGGTAATATACACAAGTAATGAAAGTTTCGTATAAAAACTATGGTGTTTCCCTAAGAAAAATCTAATAATAGCACTAATAGGAGATCTATGTTATACTACGCCCGAATACCAAAAAGAACTTAAACAACGACGAACCGAACCTATAAAAAAATACACCACAGATCACGTTACGATCGAGTTTTGAACCCGTATCCCTAATTACAGGTATATCCTATATATCACAAGAAAGGTAATAAAATGAGGAACAAAAGCTATATAGTGAATATGTGGCACAAATGCGATTTAAGGGTAACGAGCGACCGAAACCGAAAACGCCGAACCTCAAAAAATACACCACAGATCACGTTACGATCGAGTAATGAACCCCGTATCCCTAATTACAGGTATATCCTATATATCACAAGAAAGGTAATAAATGAGCAACAAAAGCTATATAGTGAATATGTGGCACAGATGCGATTTAAGGGATAACGAGCGACCGAAAACGGCCGAACCTAAAACAATACACCACAGATCACGTTACGATCGAGTTTTGAACCCCGTATCCCTAATTACAGGTATATCCTATATATCACAAGAAAGGTAATAAAATGAGCAACAAAAGCTATATAGTGAATATGTGGCACAGAGGAGATTTAAGGGTAACGAGCGACCGAAACCGAAACGGCCGAACCTAAAAAAATACACCACAGATCACGTTACGATCGAGTTTTGAACCCCGTTTCTAATTACAGGTATATCCTATATATCACAAGAAAGGTAATAAAATGAGGAACAAAAGCTGTATAGTGAATATGTGGCACAGATGCGATTTAAGGGTAACGAGCGACCGAAAACCGAAAACGGCCGAACCTCAAAAAAATACACCACAGATCACGTTACGATCGAGTTTTGAACCCCCGTATCCCCTAATTACAGGTATATCCTATATATCACAAGAAAGGTAATAAAATGAGCAACAAAGCTATATAGTGAATATGTGGCATGATGCGATTTAAGGGATAACGAGCGACCGAAAACCGAAAACGGCCGAACCTAAAAAAAAATAACCACAGGATCACGTTACGATCGAGTTTTGAACCCCTGCATCCCCTGCTAATTACAGGTATATCCTATATATCACAAGAAAGGTAAAAATGAGCAACAAAAGCTATATAGTGAATATGTGGCACAGATGCGATTTAAGGGGTAACGAGCGACCGAAAACCGAAACGGCCGAACCTAAAAAAAATATACCACAGATCACGTTACGATCGAGTTTTGAACCCCGTATCCCTAATTACAGGTATATCCTATATATCACAAGAAAGGTAATAAAATGAGCAACAAAAGCTATATAGTGAATATGTGGCACAGATGCGATTTAAGGGGTAACGAGCGACCGAAAACCGAGAATAAGAAATTATATATCAGTGTTATCTTGGCCATGTGTGTGGAGGATAATATTTTCTTTTTATTGTAAATAATTACAATTTTGGCATGTTGAGAGAAGTGTTAAATATAAAGCAAGGAGAAAAAAGATTCCCAGACGTATAATTTCTTAAAGAATAATAATAATTCAAAACATAGAGGACACATGTACCTTCTTCAATATTCATAAAATTAATCTAGAAATAACTAATGAGGCATTGCGAACTGGTCAGTTAGCAGGACACATTAATGTTCGTTACCGACCAATCATCAATAAGTGTAACTCTCCGCGAGAGATACTTATTTGATCTAATTATAAATATAAAAAGAAGATGTGATAGGATTGCCAATGAGACAACTCTCCACAAGAGACCTAATGACACAGAAATTAACAACTATAGGTCACCGTATGGCCTTCAACAATGAGCAAAGCTCATACCACATAGTCAGCTATAAAAGGCCCCGAAATGACAAATGTAAAACAATTCAAACGAGAAAACTAACGGCCTAATTTATGTACAAAAAATGAAAGAAAAACAAATATGTAACACATCAACAAACGACAAACACTGAATTACAGGCTCCTGACTTTGGACAGGCACATACATACAGAATGTGGCGGGGTTAAACATGTTAGCGGGATCCCAACCCTCCCCCTAACCTGGGACAGTGGTGTAACAGTACAACATAAGAACGAACTATAAAAATCAGTTGAAAAAGGCTTAACATCATCAGAGAATCAAACAGAAATACTACACAGTGTGGACGTGGCCGGTACTTATATCAACAACAAATAGACACTAAGTATAGATCTGAGAGTACTGGCAGTTACTGACAGCTAGTTCAAAACCACTAACAACTAATTAAAAATCATGCATCTAAGACTAAATTATCAATCCGTACACATTCAACATCCAATTATTGAAGAAGCATAACTTTTACATTCAAGATACAAAATTTCATTAATAAAATAGAGACACACGAGGTTAAAAAAATATGCATTCGTATTGACTATGCTGTACGTCAATGTACACAAACATGATCATTGATAATTAAGAAGAAACTGTTATCAATGCATTAGAATTTATTGACACACAGGAATATACTTTAAAGATTCTGAACAAAATAGATTTAACTGCATTTGTTCAATTAATTCTTAGAAACAATGAATTTGAGTTAAATGGACTGTTATACAAACACATTATAGGGCGCCATGGGTGGTATATTGTCACCAACATGCAGATCTGCATCTGTCTGCTCTATTCTTTAAAATCTTAGATAAGTTCCAATGGAGAAAACATCAAATTACACTGTCAATAGGGATGACGGTTTTATGGTCTTCACAGGCAAATTCGAGCAAGTTGAAGATTTCCTTAACCTTGCAAACGAAATTGACCATCTACTTAAGTTCTAATATGAGGTGTCGACATCTAGTATGGCCTATTTAGAGGGTGGTGAAAGGTTATTTTCGTGCAACGTTTTCGGCCTTTTATTTCACGTGTTTCTGTTTTTCGACGTTTTATTTCTCGTTTTCTCGAGTTTGGTTCGATGTGCGTGCTTCGTGTTGTCCCATAATTATTTTCCGTGTTTCGTGTCGGTACTCTTATTTTTTCGTGCTTGTCCCGCATTGGATTAAAAATAAACCAGGGCTAATTCAAAGTCAGCCCAAATATTGTTTTAAATTATAAACTAATTAACTGGTCCCAAGATATTTATTAATAGCCTATTGTATTACTATGATAAATCGGATGCAACTAACGGACGCTAAAAGGTGACCACATGCAGGGTCGCCATGTCCATTATAATGACTGCATGATCTCCAAGAGCGGTTGAGTAATAACTTTTGGTACTTTTTCCTTTATATTTACGATTTTATTCATGCATGGCTTCGTTTTTCCAGAACGTTTTTTTTTTTTTTCCGTGCAACGTTTTGCGATTTGTTATTTCACGTGTTTCCGTGTTCAGACCCTCCTTTACCACCCTCTATTTAGATACCGAAGTGTACAAAAGTGAACGATTCCATAATAATGGAATTCTTGATGTTAAGTCACATATACTAAAAACACAGAAACGTATCAATATTTACCAATCACTAGTGCACTTCCAAAACACACATAAATTTAAGAGCATTAGAGTGTGTGAATAATATAAGAAATTTCTACTACTACCACTAAGTCACCACCGTCATTTGGTTGACTATCCTGTCACTGTTTGATGTGCAAATAAAAACATGGAACTTGAAATTTAATGTGCATGCAGTAGTCTCTTGAACGAGTCAAGACTTTCTGCAGCGGTCACCGCAATAAAAGTGACATCAATGAATTAAATAAACATTAAATTAACTTACATAGATAACAATTGATAGAGAATACTGTAAAAGGAAACAGTAAAAGTTGTAAAATGTATATTAACGAACAGTCTTTATTTTACTTGTTTTATTTTCATTTGAAACAGATTTTTTTATCTGATTTGTCTAAATGACAAGTGTACATAATGATTTTATTATTACAAATCAAATCCCAAAGTCCACTATAACTCATTATGTAGAAACCACAGCACTATTTTAAAATATCTCTCTGTGAATATCTAGACACAGATGTTTGTTACCATAGGTCGTTATAATTAAATCTTGACCATTTAACTTTCACTTGTTTATCAAAGGTACAACTGTCAACTTTGCTCAAGTCAGTAAACCATTGCAATGCATAAAATGTAGCTTTACAATAAATATACATGTTTGAAAAGGATCTATAGATTGTTTATTATCATATATCAGATAAAGGAATTAGCGATCTGTGAAGATTCTTTATTGCCATGTTTTAAATATCTTAGATACACCGTATGGAGGTGCTCTTAATTGCAGGAAGCTAATACAGATAAGATGAATAGGTGTTCCGAATGAACAATAATTTAGCGTCCCAATATTCCTCCATAGACTATATTTCTAACTAATATATGCGTGAACCCGCAGAGGTTCACGCAAAAAGCATAGGCGCATCCATTAACCTCTCACGTGACCGATCAGAAATTACAACCGTGAAAAATAACGCACGTGTATTGATCAAAACATTATCGATTTTCTGTTTACATTTGTATTTCTTTCATTTTCTGATTAATTAGGTTTTCCACTTTTCCGTGGAAAGACCTATTGATTTGTTCTGATAATTATTATTATTATTAGGTCTTTCCACTTTTCCGTGGAAAGACCTATTGATTTATTCTGATTATTATTAGGTCTTTCCACCTTTCCGTGGAAAGACCTTTTGATATTCTGATTATTATTATTTTTTTTTTTTTTTTTGTCTTCCGCTAATTTTTTCTTGCGTAGTATTGATGTTTCAAAAGATGTCGCTTAGATATTTGGAATATGTTATCTTATAGTTTATACGCTTTTAAAACTGACAACTGCGTAACCAAATACTTTACGTTGTAAGAGTTATCTCCCCAAACACTGTTTTTCTTGTGGCCACTACTCCTTCGCAACCGTAAAAGATTACGACAAATTTATTTTACCAAATTGCTCGTTACATCTTCAGGATTAGGATTTTAATTTGACCGAAGCTATTCGGAGACTCCATATGAGAGTTATTCCCCCTTATGTATTTGATATAAGTGATTTGTATTTCTAACTGGTAAACCATAAGTGATATTGGCCTAGGGTCTTTGGATTTGAGGTCCTTGGTCCATAAAAATGAAAATGAAGTCAAGGTCAAAGGTCAAGGTCATATTTTAGATTTTTATATTTCTTTGATTTCCCTATAATTCTCGAATGGTTATAGATACAGAAAATTTAAATAGTGAAAAATGTTTGTTCCTTCAAGGGGCAACTTTGTTACATTATGACTCTATTGGTTTTACCATTGTGTAAGATACATAACCCCATTGAAGGTTTATAAAAAGACATTATTAGGCAAAACTCTTAAACAAAGGTCCTAGACCCATAGGGTCTTTTGTAATAGACATTGTCGACCAATGACCTTGATCAAGGTTACAAGGTCAAAGGTCAAGGTCATGGACAAAGAGGCAAATTATGTGTTTTGCACTATTTAAAGAGTTTTATGTGTGTTTAATGCTTTTGTAGGTTGACAACCAACCAATTAATTAACCAACCAACCAACCAACCAGCCAATCAATCAATCAATCAATTAATCATTGCATGCATGCATGTTTCCGTCTCATGTGTTTAATACGGGGTCCAAGATCTCCTTTGTTTCTTTTCGCCTGTTTCAAGAAACCCTATCCAACGTGTTTAATTAGTAAACCAACCAACCAACCAACCAACCAACCAATCAATCAATCAATCAATCAATCAATGAATCAATCAATCAATCAATCAATCAATCAATCAATCGTTACATGCATGTCTCCGTCTCATGTGTTTAATACGGGGTCAGGTCTCATTTTTTTTTTTTCGCTTGTGCCAAGAGACTCTATCCAACGTGTATAATCGATCAATCAATCAATCAATCAATCAAGCAAGCAAGCAATCAATCAACCAACCAACCAACCAACCAACCAACCAATCAATCAATCAATCAATCAATCAATCATTGCATGCAAGTTTCCGTCTCGTGTGTTTAATACGGGGTCCAAGATCTCATTTGTTTCTTTTCGCTTGTTTCAAGAGACTCTATCCACGTGTTTAAATAATCAACAAACCACAACCAACCAACCAACCAACCAACCAATCAATCAATCAATAAACAAATGAATTAATCAATTATGTTTCGGAGGAAAATACCATTAACAATTGTTTTAAATCAATTGATTTATATTATTGTATGAACATCTTTTCTAAAAAAAATCCACATGCATGTTATCTGATCTTCTCTGAAACTACATGTCCAATTGACCTCAAAATTTGCAGTCAGCAGGGTATACATGTGTTACATCTTCATAGAACAACGTGGTGCAGCTACCTCAAGAATTTTCCTAGAGAAAAGAAATTGCAATGCCGTAAAAATCGCTTGCTAGCTCCGTAAATCTCAGGGAAATCCTACAATAAAATGTCTGCTCCTAGATTAAAATACAAATCTCTGTTACAAACTGCTGCTGAAAAATGTACATTGTACGAAAATAATCGATAAACGTGTTTTAAAGTTACACAGGATCAATTAAATCCAAAGCATGCACTGCTCGTGAACTGTGATCGAAACGTCAATTACCTACAATGACAAAAGAAATACATTGTGTGTACTCCGTCGCTATACATGTTCTCTGTCCAACGTCTCCACCTAAAAAGAAATAAAAATACTAAGTTTTCGCTATTATAAAGCTTCGTCACGTGACCCCACAATCAGGCGCGAGACGAATACGCGCGCGGGACCTGAAATAGAATAAAAACTTTCCAAACTAAATATAGAAACTTAACCCAACACACTAATATGGACCCTTTAAAGAAAGAAAGAAAGAAACAAACAAACAAACACACACACACATATATCAATCAATCATGTTTCAGAAGGGGGAAAGACCGTTAACACAATTGTTTTAAAACAATTGATTTATATTATTTTTTTTTTTTTCTTCCGCCTAATTTGTTTCTTGCGTAGTATTGATGTTTCAAAAGATGTCGCTTAGATATTTGGAATATGTTATCGTATAGTTTATACGCTTTTAAAACTGACAACTGCGTAACCAAATACTTTACGTTGTAAGAGTTATCTCCCAAACACTGTTTTCTTGTAACTACTCCTTCGCAACTGTAAAATTACGACAAAATTTATTTTACCAAATTGCTCGTTACATCTTCAGGATTAGGTTTTAATTTTGACCGAAGCTATTCGGAGACTCCATATGAGAGTTATTCCCCCTTATGTGTTTGATATAAGTGATTTGTATTTCTAACTGGTAAACCATAAGTGATATTGGCCTAGGGTCTTTGGATTTGAGTTCCTTGGTCCAAAAAAAAGAAAATTTGGTCAAGGTCAAAGGTCAAGGTCATATTCTAAATTTTGATTTTGGCTTATTTTCACTTGTTTTCAAAAACCGTATAAGATATCGACAACATATTATTACTAAATTGTTAGTTGCGACATGTCGTAACACATACATTTTGGTTTAAAGGGTGCGCTAACATTAAATTAGAGTTTTCTCCCCTCTTGTATTTAAAAATACGCGTATGGTGATATAACTCATTAACCATATATAACTAAGACCTAGGGTCTTTTGATTTGAAGTCCTTGGTTTATGACCTTGAAATTGAGCTCAAGGTCATAGGTAAGTTGACGTTCTAGATTTTGACCTTTGCCTTTACCTGATATGTATACATGATAAAGCCATGGGACTTTTGCATTAGGTTGCAAGCCATTTGACCTTGAAAAATCCAACCGGAAGTGACCTTGTGTAAACCGGAGTAGCTATTTTTGTACTTATTTAATATAAAAGTATATAGAACCATATATTTTTGGAATCAGTGTCAAGTAAACATTCAAATTATACCGGAAGTAACATTTTTCAAACCGGAAGTAACAAATTATCTCCCTTATTTAAAAAAAAATGTCTAGAAACTATATATTTTTGGAATCAGCATACAATAAGCTATCATTTGACGCTGGAAATGACATTTGAAACCGAATTTTAATATTTTCATATTAAAATAGATCTTTATGGGTGGAAAGACCTTCAATTGTTCTCTGAACAATTGGTTTTTAATTATTTTTTTTTTTTTTTCTTCCGCCTAATTTTTTTCTTGCGTAGTATTGATGTTTCAAAAGATGTCGCTTAGATATTTGGAATATGATATCGTATAGTTTATACGCTTTTAAAACTGACAACTGCGTAACCAAATACTTTACGTTGTGAGTTATCTCCCAAACACTGTTTTCCTTGTGGCCACTACTCCTTCGCAACCGTAAAAGATTACGACAAATTTATTTTACCAAATTGCTCGTTACATCTTCAGGATTAGGATTTTAATTTTGACCGAAGCCGTAATGAGATTCCATATGAGAGTTATTTCCCTTATGCATTTGATATAAGTGATATGCATGTGAAACTGGTAAACCATAAGTGATAGAGACCTAGGATCATTTGATTTTAGGTCCTTGGTCCAAAAAATAAAATTAGGTCAAGGTCAAAGGTCAAGGTCATATTATAAATTTTGATTTTGGATTATTTTCACTTCTTTTCAAAAACCGTATAAGATATTGACAACATATTTTATTAAATTGTTAGTTGCGACATGTCGTAACACATACATTTTGGTTTAAAGGCTACGCTAACATTAAATTAGAGTTTTCTCCCTCTTGTATTTGAAAATACTCTTATGGTGATATAACTCATTAACCATATACAATTAAGACCTAGGGTCTTTTGATTTGAGGTCCTTGGTTTATGACCTTGAAATTGAGCGCAAGGTCATATGTTATTTTGACGTTCTAGATTATGACCTTTGCTGTTACCTCATATGTAAATATGATAAAGCCATGGGACTTTTGTATTAGGTTGCAAACCACTTGACCTTAGAAAGCCAACCGGAAGTGACCTTATGTAAACCGGAAGTAGCTATTTTTATTTATTTAATATAAAAGTATATAGAACCATATATTTTTGGAATCAGTGTCAAGTAAACATTCAAATAATACCGGAGTAAATTTTTCAAACCGGAAGTAACAAATTATCTCCCTTTTATTTATTTTTTTTGTATATAAACCTCATATTTTTGGAATCAGCGTACAAAAGCTATCATTTGACGCTGGAAATGACATGTTAAAACGAATTTTATTATTTTCATATCAAAATAGATCTTTACGAGTGGAAAGACCTTCAATTGTTCTCTGAACAATTGGTTTTAATTTTACTATGGATACTGCCGACAGTTATAAAAAAAGGTGGTGGCATTTCTTATGCAGTTGTAGTCGTACAAATAATCGTAGAAAACTTTAGATGTGGAAAAAATCAATATGTGAATTACACAACGAGTTGCATAATGACTGCCCTGGTTTGATTCTATATAAATTTCATCTGATGCCTTCTGACGAGCCAACAAAACTTGAATGATCAAAGCTATATCAGAAAAACTTTGATTAAACAAGTTTTTGTATAGCAACCCTAAACTAGATAAAATTTGTAGTAGAAGCGGTAAAAGTCTGGATTAACCATAAATGAAGCTCCATAAAGGATGGGGCAGCCACCCCCTAAATCCCCCACATTTCTTTAGATAATAACAATGAAACCTATCCCGAGGCTAATTGTAGTTATAATTGTAAGCAAATCAACTCAGTATGAAGAGACGAACTTTTTATTCATGACGACTATCTTTATGCTGCAAAATGGACAGAAATTCCGACATCTCAAAATAAGATAAAGGGAGAACCATGTCGGCCGGTATAGAAATATTATGAATGACAGTGACGCTTTATTGTAGAAATTTCTTGAAAACAAGTGACAGAAATTTAGTTTCTTCTCCTCACTGTCGCTGTGGTGACTTGAAACTAACTCCCACTTTTTATTATTTTGGCCATTATATTCGGACATAAGACAAGAAATGATAATATCATTTGGAAGCCTACAATTAACAGTACCAATGGACACCGAATTACTAATAAACGGCTCAAATATGATTTCAAATGAAGAAAACACTAGTTTATTTCTCATGGTACAACGATTCATTATTAAATCTAAAGGTTTACAAACTAATAATTCACACAATATACCTGTAAGCATTTCATCTTATTAGTTTACTTATTCAGTTCAATATGAAACCCAACTGACATTATCAATATTTTATTATGTAACAGAGCATGTAGTTTTGATTTATTTGAGTATATTGTATCTTATTTAACCAGAAGACAGATTAACATAAGCACTTGTTGCTTGTTTCTGAATCTATTTGTGGATGTGATATTGTAATTTAACCAGAAGACAGATTAACATAAGCACTTGTTGCTTGTTTCTGAATCCTATTTGTGGATGTGATATTGTAATTCGTATAATTCATAATAAAATATTGTTTACACTAATGGTCCATATATGTAGGCCTGTGTGCAAAAGTATATATTCACTTCACTTTCTTTATACGAACTTTCCTCAGTAGATTATTTTGTGCATGAAATATGAAATTTTACACATCTGAAAGAATTTTTCAAAGGGTTGGTAATCAAATAGTTTACTAGAACCTGGAAGCGTAGCTATAATCCGACAACCCGAAATGATCAGACAGTTCAGTAGTCCGACGGTCCGATATACATCTAATATTATACTAATACTGTATTACCTGTATTGTATACATTGGGGACTTATAAAAGTGTCTAATACAGATTCAGGACGAAAATATACGAGACTTCTGTTTTGGGGTGGTGGGGAGGCGAGTTGGCAAAACACTAAATGACTCTTGTAAAATAACTAATCGTCGCTTTGAATTTACACGTTGGAGTTTTTTGTGGTTAAATGACATTCATTTATTTTAAGCATGGGCCAGAGCATGATGTTATACTATGCATACTGGTAGTTTTATGTCGGAAATTTTCTGCAAAAGAAATTGGAATCGAACACCTAATAACTATATGATTACATGGGCCGTGGAAGTTCAAAACTTCTTCAGCTATTTTAATCGCAAAGTCAAGTCTACATATGGCCCGACGCATCGATAGCATATAGTGCTATTTATGCGGAGACAAAAATACGAAAACGTCGCTCAATTTTGAGCAGTATACGTGAGTCGAACCACAAGCACAAAACTCTCGTCTCTGTGAAAAGTTTATCATCAAACGGTACATATAAATATATGGTTTTTTCAGCAGAGACAAGCAACCGCGCGTCGGAGAAAACGGGTGTCGAAAAATAGGACCATCTGAACAGAGGATTGTTGAATTTTAGGACTGTCTCATGATAGATCCGACCACAGAAATTTCTATGATCTGATAAAATTGCACCTGGTTTACAATCAATATTATGATTACCAGATGATTATAATCGATATGTAACCTGGGATTAGTATTCGTATATATTATGTCCCGGGTGTAAAGTATCAAATACAGTTATATTTTAAGAACACGACACCTGGCCTGCAATACACTTATAATTTTAATGTCCATTCCTTATCTAAATACTTTATTATTTATAGCATTTATAATTTTGTCGAGATCAATTACGCCTTCACATTCTTGTGTTTACATTAATTATATGCGGTCTGGGAAAAAGATGTATATCTTGTTTATATTTTTTTCACGGTTGTAATGGCGACGACTACTACGACGACGCCTAGGAGTCGCGTCACAAACTATAATAAGGCAGATAATCGGAAAAACCTGTCTATACGTCTATTTCTGTCAGCAAATTAATGATAGGGTAAAAAAAAAAAAAACAGTATACACAAAATTTTCTGTTCTTCCCTCAGCGGGATTCGAACCCTTGCTTCTGTGACATCGTGGCAACACCGCCTGCGCCTAGGCTAAGCGTATAGCTTTCGTCGCTGCAACATTTTCTATATAATACTAAGGAAATAAAATTTATGTTCAAAATTTTTAAATATCAATGTCTTATTTTTCTATATATATTTATAAAATTAATTTTATGTGTAATATTCTATATATAGATGTGGTAAAAATATATAGATTCAACTATATTGCCTTTTGGTAATATTTGTTATGACAGATTTCATGGTGTAATTCATCATGGCTGCGCCATGTGTTTAGTTGAATTGTGCAGAGTTTTGTTTTAATTGTACAGGGTAAGTGATTTGTAATCAAGCCAGAAAATGTGATACTGCATAGTGTAGATATATAGATCTAGACATATATTTATCAATTTTGTATGCAATTCTCAGTTGTATTTGTGCTACTAAAATTTGGACTGTCTCGGTTTCCCGGTGTATTGAAATGAATTATCCCACGATGTAAATAACAATGCAGTAGAAGGTACCGACGTATGTCCCTGAACAAAATTTGGGACATAATGATTTTCGGTCTGCGCATTCGTTTGTCCGTCACACCTCAGGTTTACCTTTGCGTGTAAGGTTCTTCTTAGGTCAAAATCTCGGACATTGCATATCAAAGTATTTTTTTAAATCAAATATAAACCCAAAACTTTGCAAAATGCCTCTTATGATGACAGATGTGAATATGTCATGTTTGGGAAAAATATACACGATCTTCAATTTCACGAAACTTCTACATTTCCCGTAACATTTTAACGTCACAATGTTCAATGACGCTATTTTCAGTGTCATAGCTTCCAATGAGGAAATGAGGCACTGAGCTCATAAATTTGACCAATAAAGAAAACGAAATTAATATATATAATATGTATTCCATTGTACAGGGTTTAGAATGAAGAATCTTGGTCTCTGGTCATGCTGGTGGAGAGTTGTCTCATTGGCAATCATACCTCATATTCATATTTCTAAATTCATACAGTGGCTTTGAAAAAGAATACACATAAAACTAGCTACATTATCATATCTTTTGTAATAAAGTTGAGTTCTCAACCGTTTTGTCAAAGTCTATAAGTAAAGATAAGAAACAGTCCTAACTTTATATTTGGTATCGTTTATTTCAATTTCAAAGGAAAGATGCGATCAACCTACACCAAACTTTAGTTATTCAGTGAGAGAGTGGTTTATATATAGGGAAAGTGAGGTTAAAGGATAATACCAGTCCTGAGTATGGAGTATATATTTCAAGTTTATATGATATACCAGTGGTTCTGAATAGGGCCTCCGATACAGTTTCACGTTATATTGTCATTTTATAATTTTGAAATATGTTGTAGGCCTGGGCGAGTTATATAAGAAATCACCAAATAAAACATATAGGTCACCGTGCTTGTTTTGAGAAAATTGAGACTGAAAATTGGGGATTTTACAATTTTGTAAAAAGTTAAGCAAAGTTATAAAAATTTGGAGTAGATATTCTTCGTCATAAATTGATAAGATTGGATTCAATCTGATGCTGTGATAAGTGAAAATAAGGGAAAATAAATGACTAGTTAATTATTCAAGCTATGCTTAAATTTACGGATAAGATGTTTAAAGTGAGATATTAGTTTTACCTTAAAATGTGGAAATCGAGAGGTTCTCATATTGTCATTTTCTAATTTTCTACATTAACTGTCTTTTGTCATGCTTACTCAAAATAGCAAATTAAAATGTATTTCACGTGTTGGATTCGAAGATAAATTGTGATTTATCCTAAAATTGCGTCCCCTTGGTAACCCCAACGTTAGCGCGAAATGCACGACGTCGCTGACTGACAATTTCGACGTCTCCCGCCAATTATCTCTGCACAGTTATTCGCGACATTTTCAGATGTATATATATATATTGCTTATAAAGAGCATAGGTACTGGGGACAGGACAATCTTTTTAACCCTCACTTTTTCCAAAATCCGTTATTTTTTTATTTTCTATTCATTTCAATTATTTTCGCGTTTTCTGTATACTATGAACATAAATATACTATAAATAACTTGTTTGATATTTACTATCAATTCCAAGTTTACTATCTATATATCTATATTATATAATTAATCAGTGACCGCCGTGGATAGTAAACTTGGAATTGTTTTTGGAAAAGGGAGGTTAAAAAAAATTGTCCTGTCCCCAAGTGCCTATGATAAAGAGCTATCTTAAAATAGTAAGTAGTATTGTTCATGTTGTTTTCGGAAACAAAAACATGTGTATCATAAATATCTCTCTTGTTTATTCTGTTTTTTCAAAATGAGAAACAGCTCAGGCATAGTTATTGCGGACTGTTGATTTTTGTACGGCTTAATTTTAAAGACTCGCAGCAAGTTAAAGCTTGACATGCCGGTACTGTGTACACACTCGTGTATTGTTTAAGACCATATTTTGACCTCTAGATGTTTTTGTTTGTTTTGGTTGATATGCTGCTGACATACCCTAAAACATCCTTTTATTCACATTTTAATCTTTTTAAAATTTCACATTTATTCATAAAATCAACCTGTTATTCGGGTGAATGATTACAGTTGAAGAAAACTTGGAGCTCTTACTGTTTTAACCATTTTTAAAGTTCACTTACATATACTTATTTCCATTGGATCACAGCACAAAGGTTACTTATGAGGTCTTTTCCGGCAAACGGAATTTGTCAGAAAAAAAAAATCTTATATAGAAGAATCTTCAATTTGTTAAAGGAGGATTTTACTAGACCGAGAAACTTTACAATAACTTTGAACTTTTCATAATTTTTGATTTGGCAAAAATGTTTGAATTAATATCTGGAAGACTGGACATTACCTATACATCCCCATAACTTTGGTTTTGGTTTTTGTGTCCTTTTTATTCCTCTCCCAAATTTCAACATATACCGTCCGAAATTACGATTTTAAAGCAAATCATTTAAAGCATTTATAAGCTAATTAGTAAACGTTCAGAAATAACACATAATGTTGTAGAAACCTCAAAGTATAGCTGTGTTGATTTTTGCACAGATATAAAGACCTTAAAAGCCATCAGTGTGTAATAAATTCATGCGGTTTTTGTTGTTGTAAAAGTTGCGATTAAAATCAAAATACTTTCCTTAAAACGTAATTTTATTGGTAATTATCAATTATGGACTTCTAATCTGATGTACAGTAGTTGTTGTCTGTTTATGTAGTTCATACTGGTTTCTCGTTTCTCGTTTTATATAGATTAGACCGTTGGTTTCCCGTTTGAATGGTTTTACACTAGTAATTTTGGGGCCCTTTATAGCTTGCTGTTCGGTGTGAGCCAATGCTCCGTGTTGAAGGCCGTACCTTGACCTATAATGGTTTACTTTTATAAATTGTTACTTGGATGGAGAGTTGTCTCATTGGCACTCATACCACATCTTCCTATATCTATATTCTGAGGAGGTCAATACGTTATATGGACCTGTTCAGATTATATTGACCGAGGACGAAGTCAGGTGTCAATATAATCTAACAGGTCCATATATCTGTGTATTGACTAGTGAAAGTCCTTTATTTATATTTATCATATATTTAGTAGTAAATACAGTAGTTTTGAATATTTGATAAATAGCCTGCTGTTTAATCCGTATCGCTCAACTTTGATACGCACCCTTTATCACACCCTACTTAAATTTCTCATGACTAGTGATTCCGACTAAATTTACATGAAGTCCATGTTTTAATTTATGCAAGCTTCTTGAAAATATTTTCCCTCAATGGGTCCTAAATGAAACCGGACTGAAGTACGTTCACTATTCACTATTCACTTTTCACTATTCAAAATTCATGAATAGTGAACTGTGTTTGCACTATTCACTATTCAAGTTTATTAGATTGTCATGAATAACTGTAGTATCTACTTGTATATATAAAATTAGAAAAAATTGGTATGATTGCCAATGACACAGACATTACAAGCTTTAGGTCACCGTACGGCCTTCAGCAATGTGCAAATCCCATACCGCATAAATCATAAATGTAAAAGAATTCAAAAGAAAACTAACGGGATAATTGTTATTCTTCTAAACGAGTGCAAAAATATCCATGATTTTTAGTTATAATATATATATATATTTCTAACGACACAATATTTTCATATTATCAATCTATATCATAAAATAAAATATATTTTATGAGTAATCATTTAATAAATAAATATTATTTTGCAAACGATAATTTAGATAGGTTTGCAATCAAAACAGAAAGTAACGTAAGTAGAAATCTCTATAGAATTATATAGTATTAAGGTATAAAGAGAAAAGATATTTGTTAGGCCTATCCTTTTTAATATTTAGACTGAATTATTTATTTTTTACGTAACATTACATTTGATCATGTATCTAAAACCCACTTATGCATGTATCTAGAAGTTTACAGTACAAATGTCGCACTCAGTTTGTTACGTATATTTCTAGGGGTGGGGTCTACTTTTATTCATAAAGCATTAAAGTGAGCATTCGTTTCAGACTCATTTCACTATCAAGATGTCCACACTTATCGTAATCTACCGACTGAACGGTACACCTTGTGTCAGGGGAGTGAAAAAAAATACGTCTTTGAGTGCCAATAACTCTTTTCAAATTCTCAAAAATTTACACATTTATATATAAAAAAATATTATCAATATGAAAAGTCTAGAAGAGGTAATATACACAAGTAATGAAAGTTTCGTATAAAAAACTATGGTGTTTCCCTAAAGAAAAATCTAATAATAGCACTAATAGGAGATCTATGTTATACTACGCCCGAATACCAAAAGAACTTAAACAACGACGACCGAACCTATAAAAAATACACCACAGATCACGTTACGATCGAGTTTTGAACCCCGTATCTCCTAATTACAGGTATATCCTATATATCACAAGAAGGTAATAAAATGAGGAACAAAAGCTATATAGTGAATATGTGGCACAGATGCGATTTAAGGGTAACGAGCGACCGAAAACAGCCGAACCCAAAAAAAATACACCACAGATCACGTTACGATCGAGTTTTGAACCCCGTATCCCCTAATTACAGGTATATCCTATATATCACAAGAGGTAATAAAATGAGAACAAATATATAGTGAATATGTGGCACAGATGCGATTTAGGGTAACGAGCGACAAAAAGCCGAACCTAAAACAAATACACCACAGATCACGTTACGATCGAGTTTTGAACCCCGTATCCCTAATTACAGGTATATCCTATATATCACAGAAGGTAATAAAATGAGCAACAAAAGCTATATAGTGAATATGTGGCACAGATGCGATTTAAGGGTAACGAGCGACCGAAAACAGCCGAACCTCAAAAAAAATACACCACAGATCACGTTACGATCGAGTTTTGAACCCCCGTATCCCCTAATTACAGGTATATCCTATATATCACAAGAAAAGTAATAAAATGAGGAACAAAAGCTTTATAGTGAATATGTGGCACAGATGCGATTTAAGGGTAACGAGCGACCGAAAACGGCCGAACCTAAAAAAATACACCACAGATCACGTTACGATCGAGTTTTGAACCCCGTATCCCTAATTACAGGTATATCCTATATATCACAAGAAGGTAATAAAATGAGGAACAAAAGCTATATAGTGAATATGTGGCACAGATGCGATTTAAGGGTAACGAGCGACCGAAAACGGCCGAACCTAAAAAAATACACCACAGATCACGTTACGATCGAGTTTGAACCCCGTATCCCTAATTACAGGTATATCCTATATATCACAAGAAAGGTAATAAAATGAGCAACAAAAGCTATATAGTGAATATGTGGCACAGATGCGATTTAAGGGTAACGAGCGACCGAAAACGGCCGAACCTAAAACAAATACACCACAGATCACGTTACGATCGAGTTTTGAACCCCGTATCCCTAATTACAGGTATATCCTATATATCACAAGAAAGGTAATAAAATGAGCAACAAAAGCTATATAGTGAATATGTGGCACAGATGCGATTTAAGGGGTAACGAGCGACCGAAAACCGAAAACAGCCGAACCTCAAACAAATACACCACAGATCACGTTACGATCGAGTTTTGAACCCCGTATCCCTAATTACAGGTATATCCTATATATCACAAGAAATGTAATAAAATGAGGAACAAAAGCTATATAGTGAATATGTGGCACAGATGCGATTTAAGGGGTAACGAGCGACCGAAAACCGGCAGAACCTCAAAAAAATACACCACAGATCACGTTACGATCGAGTTTTGAACCCCGTATCCCTAATTACAGGTATATCCTATATATCACAAGAAAGGTAATAAAATGAGGAACAAAAGCTATATAGTGAATATGTGGCACAGATGCGATTTAAGGGGTAACGAGCGACCGAAAACCGA
>JAASAO010002208.1:0-14638 GCA_017311375.1 Mytilus coruscus | reverse complement strand
AAAAAGAAATAATTTTATGAACAACTGACACACGACAAACGGACAAATAAGCATTACAAATACTTTGTCTTGACTGACTATGACGTATTTACACTAAATCCATTGGATGTTGGATGTTTACGGATTGATAATTTAATCTCAAATGCATGTTTTTTATTAATTGGTAGTTGTTAGTGGCTTTGGACTAGCTGTCAGTTAACTGCGAGTTCGGATCTCTCTGATCTGTACCCAACGTCCTTTTGTTGTTGGGATGTACAAATACCCGGCCACGTCCACTTGCAATGTTTTTTCGTCCATCTGATGAGTTAAGCGTTTTCAACTGATTTTTATAGTTCGTTCTCATGTTGTTCTGTTATACCACTGTCCCAGATTGGTGTAGGTTAGGATCCCGCCAACATCTTTAACCCCGCCACATTCTGTATGTATGTGCCTGTCCCAAGCCTGTAATTCAGGGGTTGTCGTTTGTTTACGTGTTTCATATTGTTTTTTTTCGTCCATTTTTGTACATGAATAAGGCTGTTAGTTTTCTCGTTTGAATTGTTTTACATCGTCATTTCGGGGCGTTTGGTATCTGACTATGCGGTATGGGTTTGTGCATTGTTGAAGGCCGTACTGTGGCCTATAGTTGTTAATTCCTTTGTCATTATGGTCTCTTGTGGAGAGTTGTCTCATTGGCAATTATACCACATCTCCTTTAGGTTATAATTACAAATATACCATACACCAAATATAATTCACTATCCTTAAAGTAAGGACATGTATCTAAAACACAGCAAACTATAGGTATTGGGGACAGGACATTTGTTTTGGTCCTCCCTCTTTTCCAAAATCTGTTATCTGCAGCGGTCACTGATATATTATATAGAGCTCTATACACATGGTTAATGTCCAAGGACACCTGCCGTGCGGACAAATACAAGTATGCGATAAACCAATTTGAAATATAATTCACTAACAAGTATGCCATACACCAAATAAAATAAAGTACATGCATACTTATAGTATCTAAACACACAGATCAAATCATAGAGGTATATATCATATATCAGTGACCGCTGCGGATAGTAAACTTGGAATTGATAGCAAATAGCAAATACAAGTTAGGGACGACATCAAAAGATCAATGTAGGATAAAAACTTAAATCAAATAGTTTGGGAGTGGGGGTTAAAATTGCTGCAAGTTTTGTTTATCCAAAATCGATTTTACATATATCCATATTGGTCAATCAATTTTCCCAAATTAAGTTAAGAGTGGGTGGGTGGGGGTTAGTGAAAAACTATGTGAATTAAGTTTTTATCCTACATTGAACTTTTGATGTCGTCCCTTATTTCTAGTATAGTTAAATGTATGTTGAATTATATTATACATTGAAACACGAAATAATTGAAATTAATGGAAAAATAACAGATTTTGAAAAAACGAAAACTTCCTTTTGTTGGAGAGCTAAAACAAATGTCCTGTCCCCATGTACCAAATCAGTTGAATTTAACATTGATCAATGCAATAAACCATGAACAAGCCAAGTAAGATGACATCTTCAAGACAAATATTTAGACCTTACAAGTTCTCCTTTCTCTTCAAGTAACCGAAGAACAGACGAAACAAGAACAAGTTAACATTAACCAATGAACCATGAAAATGAGATCAAAGTCAGAATATTTTTGGAAAGGGTCTATGCGTGACTTTTGAATATAGACCTTGAAAACGTGAAAGAACTTGCAGCGGGTTTAATTTGTGATTTGCGAAATATATATTTTCCGTGATTTTGCAAATTTGCTTAATATACTGTGATAATTACGGGATCTCACAAACGCAGTTTGATAGTATCGTGAAAGCATTTTTCATCATTTTCCGGGCCCTTTTTCCGGAATCAAAGCAAGTCTTCACAGCATTTCGATTATAGTTCTACTATTCCAAACATGCAGTATTTTGCAACTTATCCAACGACAAATATGTGGATTCGAATATGGTAAGTGTTTCTGATATAAATCTTACAAAACTAAAACATGAATCTGCAAGAAATTTTCCTCTGATACAACATACAATTGAAACCAAGCGACTGGTCGACTTTCATCTAAATGAGAGAAAAAAGGGAGGGCAATTATAATAGAGAAAAAGAAAAGGCACAGGCACATGTGGAGTCGAACCCTCTTTTCATCTTTTTGTTCTATTTAAGGAATGACTGTAATAAAAAAAAATCAAATTAAGAATTCAATTATAAGAAATGACAGTAATATTTCTTCTGTTTATGAAGAAATAACATAAAAAGTGGTGCACCCTTGTTATTATTAAGTAGGTGCCACATTTTTTTATGCTATTTTGAATGGACAGAAAAAATTCATTTCCAAATTTGAATTTACACTGGCGTAAATCATGGAAGAAAAAAAAAACGTTAATGACGTCACAGGCACATGACAGAATTGTGTCTCTGAGATGATAAACAAAATCCTGTCAGCCAATGAGAAGATACGTTACATATAAATTAATGTAATTGACAATATTCTTTCATATTTCAACTTTCATTGTATTTAAGGTCTGAATAATGCGATTTAACAATATGAGTAGTTTATAATAAGGAATTTGTAAAGAATTTATATTATATTATATTATATCTAGAGGTCGCAAAACGATCTTCAACTATGAGATTGTAACATGCCTGAAATGGTCACCCATAAAATAAACTTGATAATCAAGTAGATACCTTAATTATGTTAAAATTATGTTGAAATGATCGAATTTCACTATTGTGTTAGGTGACTAGTGATCCAATTTAAAACCAGATTGGCACTTTCAGCAGCCAATAAAGATAGCAGCCACTTTTCCAGCAGGCAATTTTGACAACTTGTCTAAACACACAAAAAGCTGTATCAGACTCCAAGATTACCAAAATCTCAAATCTTTATGAAATCTAATTATCGGCCGAATCCGACAACTTCACGGCTTGTAGTGATTCTTAAAGGATTTCAGTCTGTTTTAAATACCAATACTGATAGCAGCCACTTTTTTCAGAGGACACTGTTTGTCTCGTTTCTGATTTCTTATGACAATAATATACAGAAACAATGTATGACTAGAAATTTAAAAGAAAGTCATAGTACAACTACCATTGTTAATAAAGCCTCAGTCTCACCTTACCGGATAGCGCGAACGGACGTCGAACGGATAACCTTTTTTCAATCCGTTCATGTTCGTAAGACGTACGTTGTTACCCGTGGGATGTCCGCCCATATCCGTTTCATGTCCGTTTATCGATTGTTTTATCCGTCGACGTCCGTTCGGTCCGTTGGAAAATTTTGAACATGTTCAAAACTTAGAACAGAGGTCCTACAGATGAAGTGTCCGTTGAACGTCCGGTATGCGTCCGTTTTTTACCGTATTCGTCAGTTCCCTTTCCGTTATGTATCCATTACTTGTCCGTTATACATCCATTAGAGGTCCGTTAAGCCCCAGTCACACCTTAACGGAAAGCGCGAACGGATTCACCAACGGACTTCTACCGCGCGTATAACGGATAAAACGGGTGGTAGACGGACTTCTACCAGACGTATAACGGGTAAACCGGACGATGAACAGATGTGAAACGGATAAATACCTATTGAAAATTTTGAGTGAGTAATGCGAATTATTGGTATTTAAGATTTCTTGAGGTTCACGAATGCTTATTATCCATTATTGATCTTAGAGTAAACGCTCGTCTTCACTATCAAGCAGTTGTGATTCAGGCTGAACCCTACCATTTAGCGGACTTTTGAAACCAAAACCAATTACACAGAAACTTTTGAATATTTATGCGACTGACATGTATTATTATTGTCGCCTTTAATTTTTCCGCATATCTTGTTCATCCGCGATTTACCCGGTACGCTTCCATTAGGTGTCCGTTTTATGCAGAACTCGTCCGTTGGGTGTACGTTCGACATCCGTTCTGTCCGAGAAACACCGGTACGTTTCCGTTTCTCGTCCATTGCGTTTCCGTTAGGCCTCGGTCACACCTTAACGGATAGCTCGAACGGATGCCTAACGGATAATTTTTTAATCCGTTCATGTCTGTTAGACGTCCGTTCTTATCCGTTAGATGTCCGTCCATATCCGTTGCATGTCCGTTTAGCGGACGTTTTATCCGTCGAGGTCCATTTTTCCGGTGGAAATTTGTGTGCATGGTCAAAATTTGAACGGACATCCAACGAATGAAATGTCCGTTGAACGTCCGGTAGGCGTCCATTTTGTACGGTACTCGTCCGTTTCGTTACCGTATTGTATCCGTTACGTGTCCGTTATTCATCCGTTGGAAGTCTGGAAGATGAATTCACCAACGGACTTCCGGACGTTTAATGGATAAAACAAATGTTGAACAAATGAGAAATGGACTTCTACCGGACGTATAACGGATAAAACGGTTGATGAACGGATCTGAAACGGATAGATGCCAATTGAAAATTTCGAGTCAGAAATGCCAATTATTGGTAGGTCAGATTTCATAAGGTTCATGAATTCTTATTATTCATAATCGATCTTAGAGTAAGAGCACGTCTCCACAATCAAGCAACTCTTTTTCAGGCTATACACTGCCCTTTGGCGGCATTTTGAAGAACAAAACAAAACCAGTAACACAGAAACATTTTGAATATTTATGCGATTAACATGTATTATTATTGTCGCCTTTAATTTTTCCGTATATCTTGTTCATCCGTTTCATCCGGTACGCTTCCACTAGGTGTCCGTTTTATGCGGTACTTGTCCGTTGGATGTACGTTCGACATCCGTTCTGTCAGGTACGTGTCAATTTTTCGTACGTTGCATATCCGGTGTGTGTCCGTTATGTATTCGTTACACGTCCGTTTTATTCGGTCAGTACATCAACGGACTCACAACGGATAACAATTTTGTCAACGGACAACTTTTATTTTAATCCGTTCATGTCCGTTAGACGTCCGTTCTTATCCGTTAGACGTCCGTCCATATCCGTTGCATGTCCGTTAAGCGTACGTTTTATCCGTCGACGTCCGTTCTGTCCGGTGGAAAATTTTGAGCATGTTCAAAACTTTGAACGGACGTCCAACGGATAAAATGTCCGTTGAACGTCCGTTAGGCGTCAGATTTGTACGGTACTCGTCTGATTTGTTTCCGTTGTGCATCCGTTACGTGTCCGTTGTACATCCGTTGGAGGTGTGGAAGATGAATTCACCAACGGACTTCTACCGGACGTTTAACGGATAAAACGGATGTTGAACGAATGAGAAACGGACTTCTACCGGACGTATTACGGATAAAACGGATGATGAATGGATCTGAAACGGATAAATGCCAATTGAAAATTTCGCGTCAGAAATGCCAATTATTGATATGTCAGATTTCTTTAGGTTCATGAATTCTTATTATTCATAATCGATTTTAAGAGTTAAGACACGTCTTCACAATGAATCACCTCTTATTCAGGCCAGACACTGCCCTTTGGCGGCATTTCGAAGAACAAACCAAAACCAGTTACACGGAAACATTTTTAATATTTATGCGATTTACATGTATTATTATTGTCGCCTTTATTTTTCCGTATATCTTGTTCGTCCGTTTTATCCGGTACGTTTCCGTTATGTGTCCGTTTTATGCGGTACTCGTCCGTTGGGTGTACGTTCGACATCCGTTCTGTCCGGTACGTTTCCGTTTTCGTACGTTGCATATCCGGTTTGTGTCCGTTATGCATTCGTTACACATCCGTTTTATTTGGTCAGTACATCAATGGAATCCTAACGGATAACAATTTTGTCAACGGACAACTTTTATTTTCATCCGTTAGACGTCCGTTCGTGCTATCCGGTAAGGTGTGACCGAGGCTTAATGCATTCATTTTGCGTCCATTTTGTTTGTCAGTACATCAACTGAATCCCAACGGATAACAATTTTGTCGACAGAAAACTTGTTTTCATCCGTTAGGCGTTCGTTCGTGATATATCCGGTAAAGCATCGGTCACACATTAACGGATAGCTTGAATGGATGCCGAACGCAAAACCTTTTCAATCCGTTCATGTCGTTAGACGTTCGTTATTATCCGTTAAACGTCCGTCCATATCCGTTTCAAATCCGTAACTTGACGTACGTTTTATCCGCCGACCGTTGGAAATTTTAAGCATTTTCAAAACTTTGAAAGGACGTCCAAAGGATGAAGTGTTCGTTGAACGTCCGGTAGGCGTCCGTTTTTACGGTACTCGTCCGTTTCGTTTCCGTTTTGTATCCGTTACTTGTCCGTAGTACATCCGTTGGAGGTCTGGTAGACAAATTCACCAACGGACTTCTACCGGACGCTTAATGGATATTATGGATTTTTAAAAAATGTGAAACGAGCTTCTACCGGACGTAAAACGGATAAAACGGATGATGAACGGGTCTGAAACGGATAAATGTCAATCGAAATTTTGCGTCAGAAATGCCAATTATTGGTTTGTCAGATTTCTTGAGCTTCATGAGTTTCTATTAATCATAATATATCATAATGTAAGGGCATTTCTTCACTATCAAGCAGTTCTTATTCAGGCCAGACACTACGCTTTCGGTGCATTTTGAAGAGCAAACCAAAACCAGTTACACAAAAACTTTTTGAATATTTATGCGATTTATATGTATTTTTATTTTCGCCTTTAATTTTTCCGTATATCTTGTTCATCCGGTTTATCCGGTACGCCTTAGAAAAGTGTTCGTCTTATGCGGTACTCGTCCGTTGGATGAACGTTCGACATCCGTTATGTCCGGTACGTTTCCGTTTCTCGAACGTTGCATATCCGGTATGTGTCCGTTATGCATTCGTTACGCGTCCGTTTTATTTGGTCAGTACATCAACGGACTCCCAACGGATAACAATTTTGTCAACGGACAACTTTCATTTTCATTAGTACGCTAAACGGATATGCAACGGATATGGACGGACGTCTAACGGACATTTACAGATTGAAAAAGTTATCCGTTAAGCCTCGGTCACACCTTACCGGATAGCACGAACGGACGCCTAACGGATGAAAAATAAAAGTTGTGCGTTGACAAAATTGTTATCTGTTGGGAGTCCGTTGATGTACTGACCACATAAAACGGACGCGTAACGAATGCATAACGGACACACACCGGATATGCAACGTACGGGAAACGGAAACGTAACGTACATAACGGATGTCGAACGTACATCCAACGGACGACTACCGCATAAAACGGACACCTAACGGAAGCGTACCGGATAAAACGGATGAACAAGATATACGGAAAATTAAAGGCGACAATAATAATACATGTAAATCGCATAAATATTCAAAATGTTTCCGAGTAAATGGTTTTGGTCTGTTCTTCAAAATGCCACCAAAATGGCAGTATCTGGCCTGAATAAGAGCTGCTTGATTGTGAAGACGCGTCCTTACTCTAAGATCGATTATGAATAATAAGATTTCATGACCCTTAAAAAAATCTAATTGGCATTTCTGACGCGAATTTTTATATTGGTATTTATCCGTTTCAGATCCGTTCATCATCCGTTTTATCCGTTATACGTCCGGTAGAAATCCGTTTCACATTCGTTCAACATTCATTTTATCCGTTAGACGTCCGTTAGAAGGCCTTCGGTGGATTTATCTGCCAGACCTCCAACGGATGTATAATGTGAACGTAACGGATGAAAAACAGTAACGGAATGTACGAGTACCGTACAAAACGGACGCCTACCGTACGTTCAACGGACATTTCATTCATTGGACGTCCGTTCAAAGTTTTGAACATGCTCAAAATTTTCCACCGGACAGAGGCTTATGTGATTTACATGTATAATTATTGCCGCCTTCAATTTTCTTTTTATCTTGTTCGTCCGTTTTATCCAGTACGCCTCCGTAATGTGTAAGTTTTATGCGGTACTCGTCCGTTTTTCGTCCATTTCATATCCGTCGGGTGTCCGTTAGGTATTCGTTACTCGTCTGTTATATTTGGTAAGATCATCAATGAACTTCTAACGGATAAAAATTTTTGTCGACAGAACACTTTATTTTCATCCGTTTGGTGTCTGTTTGAGCTATCTGGTAAGGTGTGACAACAGCTTAAGGTGTCCTTTTTAAGCGAGTCTCGTCCGTTTAATGTATTTTCGACATCCGTTCTGTCCGGTACGTTTCCTTTTCTCGTACGTTGCATATCCTGTGTGTGTCTGTTAGGCGATCTTTTCGAAAATATTATGGTGTGTGTTATATCATTCAAAGATCGTTTGTATATAAATGCCGTATAAAAGTGTTCCAATGCTGAAATAAGTGAAATTTGAACATTTGGTGGTCAAATACTTCATTTAAACATAATGACTTTCGTAACTATAAAATGTACTCACAACATGTAAACATTTATAATGGCGGACCAAACTAATATTGGTATATTAGATTCTGAGAAAGTCACACCAGAACCAAAACGATTCTGCAAATATACATCTGACTCTGAATCCGCTCATTTACAAAATAACATTGTCATGGAAGAAGTTTTATTTCATCATGATGACCCACAGTCTGACACTGACTCAGTAGTACAAAGTAGCACATCACCGAGTACTTCACATACTTTGCCATCCCAACCTCCTATAATTTTCACAACAACTGAAGGCCAGTCAGTTAATTTATCAGAAGTTATTAAACATACTATTGCTAGTCCAGATTTTGTTGATTGTATCGGTCCATTAATTGCTAATGTTGTTAAAGCTAGTGTAGACAGTGCTCTATCAAATTATGTTTCTAATCTCGAAGCCAAAATAGAGAAACAGGAGCAAATAATTTCCGATTTGATGGTTAAAAATTCAGAACTTAAAGAAAGCAATAAGCAAATGGATGGTAGAGTCGAATCTATTGAAATTGATTTAGAGGAACTACAGCAATATGGGAGGCGAAATTCTCTGCGTTTCCATAATGTTCCCTTGAAGAAAACCGAGCTTGGTTCAACAGATGATAAGATAGTTGGTTTATGCAAATCTCTTCTTGGTGTAAATATAACAGTTGATGATATTGACAGGTCACACATAATAGGATCTATAAATAAATATGGTAATGCCCAGTTAATCTGTCGATTTAGGAATTGGAAAATTAAGAACTCTATATTTCAACAGAAGAGAAAGCTTAAGAATAATCCGGATAAAACAGTTATTACTGAAGATCTGACACAATATCGACAGTACTTGATGAAAAAGCTAAATGATGCCAGGAAAAGACACGAAATTGACTCGTTCTGGACGATGGATGGACGTATATTTGCTAAAAAGACACCCGAAGCTACCAAAAAGTTTATTGGAGGAATGGAGGACTTGAGTGAACTATTTTTCTAACTAATAAAGTATTCATTATCAATAACTTATATTTGTACTGACTATGTTATAAATTGAAATCCAGATTATTAATTATATGCATATGTTATCATATTTCAGATTAAAACATTATAACATACTTGTAAAGAATATATTAGAATACCACGAAGTAAAAATATAGACTTACCTTAAATGAGATATTAATATAATACTTAATCCAGTTTAAATCGTATCTAATACACAGTTTGTTTATTTAACCTATAACTAGGTCATTGGGTTTTGTGTTAGGGTCTACTTGATTGGTGTGATAATTTAATTGTTTTGGTTTCTGAAGTACCACCAATGTTTTCGATCAAAATATTTTTTTTTTTTGAAACAACACATCTGTTATGTGATAAGATCAATTTATTAATTTATTTTTTTCGCAAAAGACACGCCTGATACCAATTTACTCATACGTTTTCGCAATGTCTTTATGTAAATACAATTTTGCTCATGTTTGTTTGTTTTGTTCTATTTTCTTTCATTTTCAGTACAAATTTAATTAATTATAGAATCGAGTATTTATGGTGTATTATTACACAAACTTGTTCATTTACATGTCATCATATGTGGCTATTACCTATTAGAGATCCTACATATAAATCAATAGAAGATGTGTATCATAGACAATGGGTAATGATTTAATTCAATATAGGATCTCAATAGGCACATTTTATTATAAGTGTTATTCAGTTCTGAAAAGAAAATGTTGTATTATATGAAAACATTTTCGTTGTTTTCACAGTTTGTTCAATTTGTTTTATATAGTGTTAAAATAAGCTTAGATTATCTCTATAAGTTTGCATTTTGTAATTTTGCGTAGATATTAGTTTTACCTTTATCATGTTACTTTTGCTACTGCTTTGTAATGATGTAGCTGAAAACCCCGGCCCCTATGAAAACGAAATTTCTATATTTCATTTGAATGCCAGAAGTGTCCGAACAAAACTTGATATTGAAACTCTAGCCTTAGGCTCTTCCATAGTTTGTATCACAGAAAGTCATCTTGATGAAACTATTTTTAGTCAAGATATACATATAGATGGGTACCATCAGGAATTATATAGAAATGATCGGAACTGCTTTGGCGGAGGTGTTTTGGTTTATGTATCTGAAATACTAAAACTAAGAGACGATTGGATTTAGAATTTGAAAACGGTGAACTAATATGGCTAGAAATTGATTTTCCTCAACACAAAATTTTACTTTGTGCTGTTTATCGATCACCAGGTTCAAGTCATCCCTTCTGGCAAAATTTTAAACATTCAATAGAACAAGCATATAATTATACAACTAAAATTGTAATTACAGGTGATTTAAATGTTGACTTATTTACTGAACACAATCATGTTTTAAATGATCTAATGAATATTTTTGTTTACAAATGTTGTAAAAGAAGCGACCAGATTTGATCACAGATCTGGAAGAGCTACTTTATTAGATCCGATTTTAATTTCTGAAGATTGTTGTGCTACCTTTACTGAAGTTATTGATATAAATAGACAAATGAGTGACCATAATGCTACCAAAGTATATTTAAGAATTCCGAATTTTAGCGAAAAAAATTTTACACGAACTATTTGGTTATATAAACATGCAGATTTTACTAGATTTAATACTGATATTCAGAATTTTGATTGGCAAACTTCTTTGACTGCTTTTGAGGACGACGTAGACGGAATGGCAGTTTTTTTCACAGAAAAATATATAGAAATGGCTAAAAATTCGATACCTACTAAAACCGTGACTATTCGATCATCAGATAAACCGTGGTTTAACTCGGAAATTCGAAAAGAGATTAGACTACGTGATAGACTTCATAAAAAATTACGAAAATTGAGAACTGTGCAAAATACTAATAAATTTAAAGTTCAACGTAACAAAGTAAATAACATGATTATTTATGCAAAGGAACAGTTCTATTTAAACGCTAATGGTCTTTTAGATGAAAAGTCAAACAAAAACCCGAAAGCATTCTGGTCTCTCGTTAAAAAAGTTATGGGTAATTGTCGTTCCACGTCGATTCCTCCATTATTAAATCCAAATACTAATGAAATTTCTGTTGGTGAAAAGGAAAAAGCAGATTTGCTTAACTCATATTTTTGTAATATTTCTACATCTTCGGATGATGGAGTTACACCTCCAGATTTACCACTTCGTACCCAACATAGCTTAGATATTGATGAAATACCGGAGGATGAGATTAAAGACATACTCAAATCTTTGGAAAATGGTAAAGCATCCGGTGAAGATTGTATTAGTCATCAAATGCTGAAATATACTGCTAATAGTGTGTGTACCTTTATCATATATATTTGATTGTTCAATGAGAACTTGAAAAATTTCAAGTTGCTGGAAAGTTGCTAATGTTTTAGCTTTTTTAAAAAGGGATAAATCGATGGTTTCAAACTATCGTCCTATTGCATTGTTAAGCTGTGTGGGTAAAGTTTTGAAAGAATAGTTTATAAACATATTTTTAATTTCATTTTGAACACAAGCTATTGTATAAATTCCAGTCCGGTTTCGTTCCTGGTCATTCAACATTTCATCAAATGATTGAGATTTATCACAGAATTTGTTTAGCTATGGAAGATAAAGAAATTATGTGTATGATTTTGTGATATCTCGAAGGCTTTTGACCGACTTTGGCATAAAGGTCTATTAGCAAAAATCAAAACTTATGGCATAAAAGGCAAATTATTGGTGTGGATTGAAAATTATTTATGTAATAGGAAACAGAAAGTGCTTCTAAAAATTCAGAATCTGCATCTGGAACATTAAAGCAGGTGTGCCCCAAGGCTCAGTACTTGGGCCCTTATTATTTCTTATGTTTATAAATGACATAGCAGATGAAATTCAATGTTTAGTTAGACTTTTTGCCGATGATAGTTCACTTATGTATTCCTCGAATGATGCTCTAGATATTGAAAGGAGATTAAATATGGATCTAGAAACATTAAATGATTGGTCAAAACAATGGCTTGTAGATTTTAATCCTCAGAAAACAGAATATATGGTTTTAATTTCCGTAAGGATTCCCAGCCTATTAATTTGAAATTCAATGGACAATTTATTAAAAGGTTGATGACCACAAACATTTGGGTGTTACTTTTCTAATAATTGCAAGTGGTCAGTACATATAGATAATATTTGCTGTAGTGCCACTAAACAGATTTTTGTTCTGAGAAAATTGAAATATATTCTTAACAGAAACAATCTTAATAAGATATATCTTGCATACATACTTCCACTTTTAGAATATGCATGCGAGCTATGGGATGGATGTTGTGTTAGAGATTCTGAAAAATTGAGCGCTTGCAGCTTGAGGCAGCCAGAATTATTACTGGACTTCCGCAATTTGCAAGTAAAGAGTCCCTACTTTTTGAAACTGGATGGGAAACTTTGAGTTCTAGAAGAAATAGACGTAAATTATGTTTATTTCATAAAATACACAGCAATAATGTTCCAGAATATCTTATGGATTGTATCTCGGATTATACAGATGATAATTATTATAATACTAGAAACCGTTCTCACTATAGAGTACCGAGATGTAGATTGGACATATTTTCTAAATCTTTTTTCCCTTCTTCAATTCGTGCATGGAATTTATTACCGTTAGATATTAGATCCATACAATCATCTCCAAATTTCAAAAACACAATCCGGCGAAATGATATTTCATTTTTGGTACCTAAATATTATTTCATTGGGAACAGGATGGAAAATATACTGCATACAAAATTACGACATAGATGTAGTCCTTTAAAAGCTGATTTATACAGAGTTAATTTAGTAAATGACCCAAGTTGTGAATGTGGGTGTCCATTAGAAGGTTCGATTCATTTTTCTTAGAATGTCCACTCTACATAAATTTTAGAAATCAGCTCTTTGAATCCATTCAACACTTAGCTGCTATCTCCATAGAACATATTTTATTTGGAACAGACGAAATTACTGTTGAACAAAACACAATCCTTTTCAGAAATGTACATATTTATATACGCCATACAAAAGATTCTTTGATTAATATTGCAGTATCTTAAAGTGTATTCGTATCCAACTGTAACTGTTTAAACATAATATATTTATTGTATATATTTTCATATTGTACTGAATTATATAATTGCTGTCATCTTGAAATTTTGTATATTGTACTTATTTGGAGAGGATTATCTTAAGTTGATATAACTTGTATCCAATCCTATTGTATATTTAGACAATAAAATATGTTTAAACTAAACTGTTATGCATTCGTTACGCGTCCGTTTTATTTGGCCAGTATATCAACGTACGGATAACAATTTTGTAAACGAAAAACTGTTTTTTTTTCAACCGTTAGGGTTTTGTCGTGCTGTCCGATTAAGGTGTGACCACAGCTTCATACTAGATATTTCGACCGGTCACCTTAAGAGTGAGAACAAAAAAGGTTTTCCGTTTGCGTTTTAGAAACGGAAACATACCGAACCGATTAGATGTCGTACGAACATATAATTGAAGAGAACCGCATAAAACGGACACCTTACGGAATTGTTACGGATAAAATAAACGAACAAGATAAGCAGTGGTAAACATGTAGGACACTCAAGAAATTTGACATACCAATAATATTGTGATTTCTGACGTGAAATGTTCAATAGGAATTTATTCGTTTTTTACGTTAACCTTCCGTTCATGTTCGTTTCAAATCCATTCGTCGTCTGTTTTATCCATTATACGTCCGGTAGAAGTCAGTTGGTTATCTGGTTTATCGTACCTTCAACGAATATATAACGGAAAAGTAACGGATAAAACGAAAACGGAACGGACGACTACCGGATGTTCAACGGGTACTTTTATGCTGAAAATGTTCTAACATACAGAACGGACGTCGACAGATAAAGCAGACGCTTAACGGGCATGAAACAGATATGTACGGACGTCTAACGGATAAATAATGGACGTCTTACAGACATGAACGGATTGAAAAAAAATATTCGTTCAGCGTCCGTTCGCGTTATCCGGTAAGGTGTGACCGGGGCGTCACAGAAGGAATCAGAAACGAAAAAAAGAACGAACATTTATATTTAAACTGTACGTTGTGCATTTTTATTAAACAAATAGTGACCCGAAAAGTGTATGTTATCATTAATGATATTCAAAACGGACTTAAATCCTTTGAAAATTCCTACAAGCCGTGAAAACAATTGTTCTTATCTTGTTTGGCTCCTAAAAGGGGTTGCGAGCTTTAGTCTGGTCAATGAAAAGCAAGCATTACAGAACTTGTTCTTATTGGTTCATTGTTAAATAATGATTA
>JAASAO010004139.1:0-15741 GCA_017311375.1 Mytilus coruscus | reverse complement strand
CGTAAACGATTGGAATTCTGTAAATGTTCATATTGTAAATAATGCACGGGATTTTGCAACACAAACTGGGGATTGATGTTTCAGATTCAACAGAATGTTCCGGGTCCTCGCACCAATTGACGTATTGTAATTTTACAACACGGGGGAACTAGCAGTAAATTTGAATAAATAAGAAATACACAGGTTGTACAATATTCTATTGTTGAATCAAAACTAAATCAATAAAATTACATAAAACAAAGTAACATATGGAAGTCCATTAAACAGTAACAACGGCACAGTCCGCTGGAAAGTCCTTAAATGCAGCAATACGGGGTCCATATTCTATCGTTCGGAAATCCTCACTGCCTACACTTTCTAAATGTCCCTTCTTATAACAAATGTTGAATTGTTCTAATATAAAAGGCCACTAATTAATATGAATTTGACATCTGATCTTAAGTCTAAATTTGGACTATTCATAAGTACTAAGCTTAATCCGAAATATCAAAATAACATTGACTCTTGAAGTTCTATCTTACTTATTGAACTTCAAGCAGATTGCGACATATGGATTTGAGAAAGATTGTAACAACATAAAACAGTATTGAAAAATTATGAAATAAAGTCATAGAAATTAACACCATGACAATAGCCTATCCCAAAACAAGATCACGGACCTGTCATTTGTTTTTACTTTTTTTAAAAGTTCCGTTATATTTATACTATCAATTTATAATAGTCTTTTAAAAAACTTGATTTTTCAAGCAGATCTAGAGGAGCGGACATTCTTAAGCAACTTCATATTATTTTATGAAATGGATTAAAAATAGTTTCGGAACTTTTATTTAACTGTGTCAAAATGATCACTTTTCGTCCCTGATTCTTTGTTGTCGTCATGGGCATTGCAGTGACATTTGCAACTGTATGTTCAACCGGCTATAAGACCTTTTTAAAGTATTGATTAATATTTCAGATGATGCTATAGTTGCTAAATCTTACATTGGTGTTGGAGCTAACAAGGTACCCGTCACCATGTACAATATGAAGACCAATGTATATAATACATATTTTACTGTAATTGATGATGGATGTATACCATATATGTACGAATCAACCGGTACTTTACCTAATGGAGGTGAGTTAAATGAAAATCAATGCAATTTAAAAATGCATGGTATCTTGTGGATAGACGTCTCATTGGCAATCATACCACATCTTCTTATTTTTATATGGTACAACAGATTAGATTTTCTGTCTGGATTGCGATCATAAGATAAAGAAACTTTTCACTCGTTAATGATGGTGTGTTGAGTTTTACATCTCATCATGAAGTGACTCATTTCATTAATCTCTTCCTATGCAGGTGACTTTCTATGAAAAAAGAGTGCAATGAAATAACCACAGACGAATAAAAACAGACATCCTGACATAAAACATAAAAAAATAAACATTGAACAAACAAACAAGCAATCTCCTCAAAACACTACATATAAAACCAAAGAATAAAATATATGCCAAGTTACTGTAATTGTCACGAAGTCGTCTATGATGTTAAATTTTCTCTACTTGATCCTCATAATCAAATATGTGAAAAATGGTTATATTAGGTCATACACGCAAATTTCGGCAGGTCATTGCATGTCGTCATAGTGACAGTGTGTTCTAAAGTGTCCAAATGATATATGCCTATATATTTATCAATAGAACTAACATAATTTTAAAAGGATTGAAGAATTTTCTGTTTTCGGATTTTGGAGACTAGATACTGCATTGGTCTTATCCGTCTACACACCTGTTACATTATATACAAATCTCCAAGCAATTTCCAATATTATAGTTTTATTACCAGTTGATATGACTTTTCCACTATTGTAAAATTGGTGTTTTTCGTTTCTTTATATTTTTCACGCTTCATGGAATTTCTTCATGGCAAATACAGGATGCAGACAAGAAGACAAACTGAAATTATTGGAATTTGCGAACAAAATTACAATAGCTATCATCCAATCAAAATGCAGTTTTTTTTTAAGTTAAATTATGAGGTCGGACTTAAATGAATTTTTCTACTGTCATACAATCAGTCAACTCCTGCATTCATCAATTTAAACAAAGTATAACAGCCAGAATTGTATTTGACGAACTTGTACACACGAATTCAATATCAAAGAAAATGAATCAAGAAACGTATCTAAACATCCTTGATAAGACTTTATAAAAGTTGTTCAAAAGATGTTTTGCTTGAAACAATGTAGTGATCGAACATCTCTGATTTGTTTGTCTTTGTAGATGGCGTTAAAATGACTGTAGAATATTTCGAAGTTATGGTTGCAAAATCAGATCCAAAGAGAACGATGATGCCAGCAAGTTGTGTTAGTTGAGTATGATTTTTGGCAAAACCGGTCTCGAATATTCTTGGTTAATTTCTCAAATTTTTAACACAAAAAGGTACGAACATTGATCACAAAATGTAAAAAAAGATAAAAGACTCTACTTCGATTAAGATTAGTGCAATGCCGAATTACAAAAAAAATCGTAAAGATCTTCTGTTTAATTTTGTTTTCTGACATTTTAGGTTTTTTAAGATATAAAAACTTGTATGTAAAACAAGACACAGTCATAACAATCTACCAAAACAATCATAGTTAATGTTGCCTGAAACCCAATCATAGACATATAACTGCACATTCACAAACGATGCGAAAACATGCTATGTTGAAATTGTAGTTCAAAATGTTAAAAATCGCATGAAGAGTTTCTGTTATGTTCCAGTTGATATCAATATCGGAAGTAAGGCCCATTGAATACAATTATACCTTGATCGGTGAATATGCAGTTGTCTGCATTTTTATAAACTGCACGAGTACACAAGAAACATGTTACCGAGATTTAAGAAAAAACCGTAATAACAACAAACAAGGCTTAAAATTAAAGTTCAATTGAGATTATACTCTCAAAAAACCGGAAGTGAAATCATATTCTCCGAAACAGTAAGCATTTCCTGTTGCGTATGCGAAACTTTCGCCATCTAATTGTAAAATCCAGTAAAAAGTATAAAAAGTACACTGTAAGAAAATATGTGTCTTCCCTCGTCTTAGATCGAGATACAGATAAAAAAATATTGTTAGCTGAAGTGTTCTTCTATTTGAAAAAAAACAATGCTCTTGAGCTACTCTCTAATTTGCTTTGAGAGACGATATTGGTTTTTAATTAAAATATCTTTTGCTTACTTGTTCTGTTAGAGGAGGTGGATATTCAATTGTTTTGCTATCATTTGTTTTTAATGGGCTATATTTCTGATAAAGTTATGATCAGGACCAATAGTTTAAGTAGATAGGTGCATTTGTTTAATATATATATATATGTATTTCAGTTCAAACCACGTCATTTTTTTCTTCTTCTTCAGACAATGTAAGAACAACGTTCCTGGAAATCATAAATAAACTTATTTTCGTTTGCTGGATATCTTGAATAAATATCGTTTGGTTTGCACGTGTATTTTTCGTTATATTTAAAACTGAATGTTGAACTTTCAACAAACTACATTTAATCATCTTCATGGCGGGTAAATGGGTGTCAGTGTGGTAAGAAATATAACAGAAAATATTTTAAATACTCTGTTCAACAAATATAAAGGTTGGTATCTATCGAAGAGTGTCTGGTACATTCTTCTGAAACATTCTATAATTGTTCGCTCTAGACTTTGTCTAATATAACAAAAAGCCAAAATCACAAATTGTTTGGGAGCACTAACGTAAAATTAAGCCTCTGCCTCTGATAGTTCATTGAGATAATGGACGTGAAGCACCAATTAATCATCGTCTTTTGAAGATAAAGTAACCCGTTTTGTGATCTGTAATCTGTTGAGGAATAAACATGACCTTTTCAACACAGAAAAGACCCAATGAAACATCATCTGATATTTAGCGGTACCTGCAGATATTTAGTCTGCATATAATATATATATTATAAGCCTGTCAACACTGAGGTTGTGAGCTGGAATCCCGTACGCGACGGGTGCGTTCGACTCCATTCTTAATTGACTAGGATTGTCAGTCTCTTCTGTTATTCCACTAGATGTGATAAAAACACAAAAAAGTTATGTTTTCATAAAACATAATAACAATGCTACTCATTTTAAGTTCTGTACTGAGTTAACTGCTCTTTGATTTTCTTTTTCTGTACAAGTATACAAAACTACATGTTAATGTGTCTGTCCCAAAATAACGGTTGCGTTTATGTTATCATCCGTAACTTGTTATGGAAGCAATTGCCGGAGCGCCGCCTGACTGTACCTCTTTGTGACCAAAACATTAGTTAAGTTTGTTCGCTGCTCTTCTTTTTATTTTAACTTTTTGTCAGATAATCCTCTGGTCAATGTAGTGCTATTAAAGAAACTTGCCCTCTAACCCCTACTTTTATTTTCACAATTTTATTATATCAGCCATTTTTGAAAGTTTTGTTTTGTAAAATCCTTGTTATTTTTTCATAGCTTTTGAAAGAAAAAAAAGTGCCGATGTTAAAAGAATGAAAAATCTAGAGAGAACCATTTCCGCCAAGTTTTCAATGGCTTATATTTTGATATTTCAAAACCAAGGACACGGACCTTTCATTTTTTTCTGCATTTTTAGTTCCGTTATTAATACATCCTTGGCTTTCAAATATTCGGCTTTAAAGTTCCTGATGAAGGTAAATCCAGAAAAGCGCTTCGGACATATAAAATTTATAACGCGTTGTTTTCATTTTTTAGATACTATTGAGTTTTTTTTAAAAGCTTGTTATTTTGTAGGATTTTTTTGTTCTACCTTAGGATAAAATTTGTCATATACGATTTTTTTTCTCCCATAGGATAACATTTGGATACGTTGTGTCCTTTAAGACGGTTTTGTCAGTTTTGTTGGTATTTTACAAAATATATTTATGGTTCGCTTGTCCCAGTGTTTCTGTATTTGATTGAACATAATACCTTAAAAATTACATCATGCACTTCAAACGTTTACAATACTGTTATGATTGTCAATGCAAATAGTTTGTGTGGTCCAGAATATCGAGCATCACACATCAATAGGAAAGATATTAAGACAATACAAACTGTTTAGCTTATATTGTTGGCTTGCAGGCTCATATATATCATAACGATTCCGAAATGATTTACTTTTATCAAATCATTATTATTTCATTCTAATTGGTGAATCGTACTTAACAAAATGCATGATATTTCAATATCATATAAAGTTGTCGTTAATGCAATATATCCAATGGCTATTTTCGGTAATTTCCGTTTCATGCATGGAATTTGTTTTATTGATATTTTCTGAACGTTTAGTGGCAAATATTTCATACATGTTATTTACGATCTTGAAATCTTACAAAGACCAGACCATACGAAAACAGTAAGTAAATTTCCTTCAACAATTGAATAATTATTTAAACAGATTTTTATCACAACTTCTAATCAGACAGACCTAGATGCATAGGATCTTTGAGAATATTCAGATAAATGTTCATTTTGGTTTTAATTATGTTGCTTGCCTAGACTACGTAACATGCAAATGCAAAATAATAAATGTTCTCTTGTCCAGTCCGATTGATTAATAAATATTGTTTTGTTTGTTAGTTTTAATTCAAAACTGTGCCTATTAACTTCAATGAATAAAATTGCATTGAAAAGGCCTAAATGTAATATATTTAGAATCAAGTAATGTAGGTTTTAGTGGCTCACACAAAACTGGTAAAGATGAGATATTTTGGCAAGACTGACAGTCGTTCTTAAATTGAAATTCAATGTATTACATGAAAATAAACACTTTTATTTTAGTTATCCGTCATTTCCTTTACACGTCTTAACTAATCAATCACCCTTAAAAATCTATTCTTACATGTCTTAATTCTATAATAAATTGACACAATCATATATGATAGATCGTGATAAAACAGTAATTCTAAGAACGAAAGAAAAAAAATCATGTAGTGGTTTTCAAAGAGATAACTGAAAAAATGTCGTTTAAGTTTCCATAATTATCGAATGATATATACAAGGAAATATTACTTTATAGCATTGTACAATATCTTGTCTTCGTGTGTAATGTTTACAAGGAATTATTTATGAAGTTGTTAGATTAATGTTGTTTGTTTAACGTCCTGTGGCAAATATTTCATGTAAGTTCATAACGAGAACACATTAATTATAAATACAATAGGTAGGCCCTGCAATAGCAAAAATGGAAGGTCGACTGTGAGGTTTGACATGAAATTTGGAATGCCACTGGAAAATGAGGGTATATTGGAAAAGGACAGAAATTTAGCATTTCAACAGTTGGCCACATACGAATCCCTCAAAGAATTGCTGCAAGAGTTCTTAATGTGCAGAAAGCGTTGGTCCATGAAATCTACTCTGAAGTCGACCATCGATACTTAAGTGAAGTTTTCAATGATATCAATAGGTTAAATACTTTTTGCTGGCTAAAGTAAAAGGGCGAGTTCTATGAGATTGAATTGTTTATTGCACTTTAGCTTTTTGGTATGATATTGTATTCTTCTGACCGCTTCGGATTTCTCGTGATAGTGTTTTTGTTTCTAGTGCGGGAGGTCGTGGGTTCGAACCCCGGCCGGGTCAAACCAAAGACGTCAACATTTGTACTTGCGGTTCCTCCGCTAAGCAAGTGGCATTAAGGAGCAAAAACAAAACAAAAAATTATTACATGTACCTTTTATGATTTCCACTGATCGATATTAAAAAATGAAATGGTAAAACTTTTCAATCATACAAAACATTTCTGTGTCTGTTGGGATATCTTTAACGATAGATAATATTAAATTACTTTATTTATACATGAAGCGGTTTTGAGCTTGATATTCTGTATAGGGATCTCTCTATTATAAAAGACTACATGTTGACTCTAAATGTCTTGATTGTCTGTGTCGTTGGGTTGTTGTCTCATCAATATTTACCCTTATCCCCTTTTTTGTTCAAACCCAAAGGGTTGACTTGAGTATAGAAATATTGTCATCTCTGGACTTCTCCCGCTCGACAGTAAACCTTGCTGAAAAGTGACGTCCGTTTGGAATAAAATTGATCTTTGGCTTGATAAAAGCTACTAGAATAAAGTTGAACCATGATTAAAACTTTAAGTTAAGCTATTACCACCCCAACCTACCCTTTTTTTCAACGGTAGCAGTGGGGATAAGTCTCTCGCTTACAATACAGATATCAGTGCAATCAAAGTGGGAAACGCTTTTATTTGACAAATTCGGGACAGACTTGACAAGTTTATGAATGTTTACATTAATATATTTTTTTTTCGGATAAAATCGTTTTTCAAAAATATTTTAACGAACTTTAACAACGTTTCCTGTAAAATTTATCAAAAGGACTTTTTGTACCTTTTCGCATGGACTGGCTCATATCATTTTCAAAGTTAAAAAAAAAAAGAGCCAGATAAAAGGAAAATGTTTCAAAGTTATATATAACATGTATACTAATATAATGTTCAATACAATAATACGAGATCAGATTTTTTCCCGTGTATGATTAGAGTTCGTCAGGGTGAAAATCTTTCCCCTTTTTTTGTTTTCCATATTCTTAAATGACTTAGAAGACTACTTCAGAGATCTTAATGTCTTGCCTGTAGAATTAATTAAAGACAAATGTTATAATGAATTACATGTATTTTTAGAAATTTTTGTTTTGTTGTATACAGTTGACACTATAATTTTTGCTGATAATTATGATGAAATACAAAATGCTCTCAAAGTTTTTGAAAATTATTGTACTATGTGGAAACTTAGTGTGAATATTGATAAAACTAAAGTCACCGGATGATTTTTAGAAAAAGTTAAGCAAGAATGGATTTTGATTTTAAACTTAATGGTACATCTCTTGAAATTTTAGATAGCTATACATATACCTTGGTCTTTTGCTGAATTATAATGGGTTATTTGTTTGTGTAAAGAAAAAAACTTGTGGAACAAACGCAAAAAGCACTTTTTGCTGCATATACAAAGATTAGAAATTTACATTTACCCATTGATTTACAACTAAAATTGTTTGATAATCTTGTAGAACCTATTTTATTGTATGGATCAGAAAAATTGTATGGTATATGGAGAACTAGGAAGGTTTCCATTAGAAATAAAAGTAAAATTAAGAGTATGATCGTTTTGGAGTAGAATGGCTAAAATGAAAACAAACTTAGTAACTCTATGTATAAGCTTATTTTTAAATTACATAGCGATGATATTTGTAAATTTAAATGGGTGTCATTTGTGAAATCTATATTTGACAACTCAGGATTAGGTTATATGTTTTTCAACCAATACATTGATTATTTAACTATAAAACCTGTAATAAAACAGATTCTTCAGGATCAGTTTCTTCAAAAGTGGTTTAGTAATATTGATAATTCGTCTCGTGACGAATATTATAAGTTATTTAAAGCTCAGCTTGGTCTTGAAAATTATTTACTTCGTCTTCCAGAGGATAAAAGAATCTGGATTTCGAAACTGAGAACATGCAATCTCAAAATTCATTTGGAAACTGGCAGATGGTACAACATCGCTAGAACCGATCGTGTATGTCCCTTATGTAATGAATGTGTTGGTGATGAATATCATTATTTATATGCATGTAATAATACTTCTATCATTGAACTTCGGAAAAAAAATATACCGAATTATTATACAACACACCCGTCTGTACTGAAAATACAAAAGATGCTGTCCTTATGTCATTGTCAGCTATTGCATAATTTATCTATATTTATCAAGAAACTTTCTACTCTCATATAGTAAGATACATGTACATTATATATAAGTTCTATGATCTTTTAATAGTATAATTTTGTTACTATCTTCCTGTCTATTTGTCATTTATTGTATTGTCCTCATGTAACACATAGTTTGTGTCTGAGTGTAAATAAAGTATTGAATTAAATTGACAAGTGAAGATATATATATCGAACTCAAAATACAGTATTTAAGGTGCATCTTCTTTTTTTTTCTTTAATCTTTACAAATTCTATAGAAATAATAAATTATAACAACCCGATATTTCTCAACCAAATAATAATGCGAGTTTTAAATGCAAAAACGTGTAGCAGAGTAGAAATATTTCTTTTAAAATACTGTTCAGTATATTCAGAGAATTAACGGGAAAAATGTGTCCATATATGATATACATGTATGATGCGGAAAAAGTCACACATATTTGATATTATTAGGATGAAAGTCACAAATATCTTAGAAAATATTATCCAATTGTACACGTAAGGAAAAAGCCCTTGGAAAATAATTTGAAATTTTATGATGATTAGTGTGATATAGGCTTTGAATTATTTGATGAGAAACAATTTGAAGGAAAGCATTTTATCATCACAGGGATTTTAAGTTTGCTATGAATCCAGAGTATAAATCTTATCATTATTACTACAACAACGCAAGTACATGTACTTGTATTCCCTAAGTGATATAAGGATGACAGTGTGTGTCCCCTTTCATTTGTTACACGGCATCAACTAAGGATTTTTCAATAAAACCAAATATGACATTAAAGATTAAATTTTGTCTTCTTTTTATCTAGCAAATATATAGAACATTATAATTGAAAAAGGTGTAAATATTTTTAACATCTTCATATTTTTATTTATATTTAATCTCAATTACCAGATTAAAATTTTCACACCTACTTAAAGGGGCACTAGCTACGAGATATATAAAAAATCTAAAGTATGATTTTTTTGTTCAATTATTAATGAAAGTGAAATAGTGAAATAATAATTCGCTTTTAGCAGCCAGTATGGTTCAATTTTGTCAAATTAAGATAAGAAACATTGATGATGAATTATTCACTTGCAAGTGAATAATTCGACCTCATTGAATCCGTATTCATGTGAACTTCAATTTAATCCCTTACCTAGAGATGGATAACGCATGTAGTGTGCGTGTTCGGTTATTTAAAGGAAAAGAATGTCAACATTGAAAGTGAAACAAAGGTAAATCATTTGATTGACTGATTCGATCCACAAAAAATCATTCTTATACAGGTAAAAACGATGATTAACATATAATTTTAATCTATAATATGAAATTAAATAGACCTAGATAAATCCAATTGCACGTGTTCGCTTCGTATTTATATCTATATTTAGGTCTTTCCACTTTTCTGTGGAAAGACCTATTGTATTTGTTCTGATTATTATTTTTTTCTTCCGCCAAATTTTGTTCTCGGGTAAAATTTTTGTTTCGCAATATGTCGCTTAGATATTTCTTATATAGTATCATACAGTATATGCGCTTTTTATTTTCACCCATTCTAAGCCGAACAATTTTCTTTGTAAAAGTTATCTCCCTATTCACTGTTTATCAAGTGTGTGCATCTCCTTTGTAACAAAAAAGATATCGACACAATTCTTTTTCTAAATTGTTCGTTACATCCTCAGGAATTTTTGGCTAATTTGGATCGAAGCGATTCGATGAAATTTTAAAGGAGTTATCTACCTTTACCAAATAAATTTGTCGGTATGTTTTTATTACTCATAAACCGTTAACCGTATACCCTGGAATCTTTTATTTGAAGTCCCTAGGTCCTAACATAGAAAATGAGGTCAAGGTCAAAGGTCAAGGTCAAGTTCTCAATTTTGACTTTTCCTTGTTTTTGCATATTCTCAAACACTTTTAAAGATAATATAATGGCATCTTATAGGAGTTAGTGCTCCTGAAATGTCCAATTATAAGGTTAATTGATTATTACTTCAACTTGGTTCTTATAAAGCCATATGACCTTATACAAAGGTTGGATGCACATGACCTTAAAAATGACAACCGGAAGTAACCTTGAGAAAACCGGAAGTACCCATTTTGCACTTTCTTCATGGAAAAGTACTCGGAATCCATACATTTTGTAATTTTAATACATTAACTTATCATTGAAGACTAGAAATGACTTTCGATAAACCGGAAGTGGCCAATTATCTCCTAGTTTACAAGCAAAAGTATATAGAAACTATATATTTTTGGAATCAGTGTGAAAGAAATTATTATATGAGACCGGAAGTGACATTTACTTCACCGGAAGTAGCTAATTATCTCCCTTATTTCACTCAGAAGTATATAAAACCACTTATTTATCGCATCAGTATGGAGAAACTGATGATAAGATGCCAATTTTAACTTTGAGTAAACACGAACTAGCTTCTTTTCAATAAATTTAAAAATTGCTGGGGAAAGACCTTCAATTGTTCTCTGAACAATTGGTTTTAATTATGTTTATGTCGCTTATACGGCCATCGGAGGTATTCAGAGGTCAACTCGATAGTTAATGAGATGGCGTCAAGACTAAAAAACACACGAAACGAAGCTACATTTTATCAAGCCCATGCCCTGTAAATTGTTTATTTTATACTTTTTATAATTTGGATAAATGTTTTACATGGTTATAAATCAAATATGAAGATTTGAGTCAAATCGGTGAACATGAATTTGACAGCTAGTGCCCCTTTAATCTTTGCAGGCGTACGCCTACCACCATGTGTATATACCCAGAAACTGTTAGGTGTGAAAATGAAATAGATGTAAGAAATTTGTGTCAGTTTTATGAGGGTCTGGATGGGGGTCCTCCAACACTGTATTTTATTATTTTTTCAGTCAATTTCTTTATTCTTTATCTATGAGCACTCTATCAATCTCTATTCGTTATTTTTCCCCGATTTTCTGTATTCATTAAATTTGTTTTGCCTTTATTCGGCACTTTTACCCAATATTATCTATTCTGTAAATCCCCATCCGGACCCTCCGTTTTAGGGAACCGTTAGAAAACATCTTGAATGTGACATTAGCTTGAATTTACCTCTACACCAACCACAGGTGTTTTTATAATCTTTTGTTGTAAATAATAGACACCCCGTATAACCCCGATACAAATGAATCCGGACGTTGACGCGTTCGAAGCGATAATCAGGACAACATTTAGGATGACAACAATTTCGAATGCCTCTCTAGAACTTATTTGAGGATATATAAATATGTCAATGTGCATGTTAGTTTACTTATTCAAATAAACAGTTGTTGTAAGTTTTATATATTGCATAGAACGTTTGATAAAACTGCTAGATGCAAAACGCACAGACATGGTGCAATTTCCTACGTTTTATGAGATAAACAATGCTGAATATCTTTTCGTGCATAAACCTTTGCGTATTAATACATTAAGCAATAATAAATAACTCTACGTTGAATAACTATGTGCTTTCAAATGTTCCCTAGAACTTAGAAGATCTTAGAATAAACGCAATATCATACTAAATAAATTTTTCTCTTACTGTACCGTTCGTTTCACCAAATGTGTCGAGTTCGTTGCTCGTTTTTAAATAATCACTGTTCTATTCGTTGACAAAAACAGTCACAAATCACTTTCTTATTAAGGTATTCGAGATGGCATCCGCGACCCTTTTTCTGTATTTTATTGTAAATTTTTATCTGTAAACTTAGTCAAATTAGTTGAACATAAAATAGTCAGTCATCCCAAGCCAAAATTGCAATGTTTTAACCAGCGTACATCTGACAGGAATTTTTCTATTGAAAATTGGGACTTTCAACGTTATTCCAGATGAAATAAACTGTTAATAAATATATTCCAGAAGAAATAAAGTTTCAAAAAATATAGTACAGCCAATAAAACTTCAATTACTCTTACTTTTCACAGTTTGAGGCTCTTCCAACTTGATGCCGATGTTGGTCCAAGTTCGCCTAAACGAAAGCAGCCATAGGAGTTCGTTGAACTTAATTTGCCGAATGCATTAGATGGCATTCCAACTGGTTTTTTGTTTGTTTTTTTTTACATATAAAATTTGTAGATGTGGTATGATGGCCAATGAGACAACTTTCCACCAAAGTTTAAATGAAGTGGGTGTATAAAGCAATTATTATAGTCCAACGTACGACATTCAACAATGAGGAAAACCTATACCGTATAGTCGGCTATAAAAGGCCCCGAATGTAAAAAAATGTGAAAAATTTAAAACGAGAAAACTAACGGCTTTATTTATAACTAATGAATTATTTATTAACGAAAAACAAATATGACAGATCTATATAACCAATGTACTACAGGCTCCTGACGTTGGACAGGCCCATAAAGAATGCGGCGGGATTAAACATGTGAGCCCTCAACCCTCTCCCTAACCTGGGACACTGGTGTAACAGCACAACATGATAAAAACTGTACAGTTGCAATTGGCTCAACTCAAAATATCGGTACAAGGCACAAAAACAATACACATAAAATATCGAAATAAGAGTAATTGTAGTAACTGATCGTTATTTCAAAGCAAATTACAACTAAAAGGTAAATCATGTTATTCAAGACTTACGTATCAGTCAGTATATATCCAACGGATTTTGGTAAAGACGTAATAAAAACGCATGAACTTGTGCAATGCCAAATATAAGTAAACAGTTTCGAGAGGATGTAAGATCTCATAAGTGTGCATATATTGTATCATGTTAAGTGATGTTTTGATTTTTCAAAAACAAATTCAATGGCTATTTAAACAACATCACCGTTGCACGTGCATCATTCAATCCATTTATCATTATCATTTCTATCCTTTTTTTAAAGTTAAGATAAAATATGCAGGAACCTGGGCTTCATAACTTAACGCTAATATTCTCATCGTGCTTACAATTTTAGAAATGGCAAAGTTTAGAAAATTGCAAACTTTTTGTGTTTCTAAATGCTTGTAGGTACTTATTTTGAATTTTGTATTTCACTAGAAATACTACCACACTATATTTTCGAATGATAGTTCACTCGGACTAAACAAGTCCGGCTATCAAAAATCAAGAAACACTGAGTTTGTCGGGGTTCTCGATATTCATCTCCTAGAGAAGAAGGTCCATACCTATTCTATGTCTATTAAGAATCGTTGGGTCTTCAGATTGGTGCTTTTTGTGGTTTTTCATGAAGATAAGAGTGTTATACACATAAATCAAAATTTGAATGAAATTCATATGGGTGGGTATAGACTTTAAGATGCTTTTAATAACCAGAATGACAAATCAGTTGGATTTTGGCATCACAGTAGAAAGACTGTAGTGTTCGAGGAAATTAAGCATAACCTTTATATCTTAAAAATTAAAAAAACATAATTGAAGAAAGCATACCAGTTAATATTAAGAATTATCTCTTCATCTTTACATCTTCACATTAAAGAAACTGTATTACTTATTAACGATGGCTATAAGTTACATGTTCTTTACCCTTAATGTAACTCTATTGTATTCCATGAGCAAAGCCCATACTGCATAGTCAGCTATAAAAGGCCCCAAAATGACAAATGTAAAACAATTCAAACGAGGAAACTAACGGCCTAATTTATGCACAAAATAATGAACGAAAAACAAATATATAACACGCTCCTGGCTTTGGACAGGCACATCACGTGACAGAATGTGGCGGGTTAAACATGTTAGCGGGCACCCAAACCGCCCCCTAACCTGGGACAGTTGTGTAACCGTACATTGAATGTCGTATGGCAAACACTTCAAAAAATGCTATTAAAATTGGAAATCGGACGCGTGTATCCGTATTCTCAGCCAGTGATATTTGCATTTGTCGAGTAATTGTATTTTCCTACCAATTTACACTTTCGTATAGATAATGACTTTTTTTACATGTACAAAATACCTCCAAGAGTGTTTCGACAAAACAACGGATATTATAGGTTGCTGTCTGCATGTTATGATGGTAAATTATTTTTTTTAAACATGTATATTGGTTAAAATCATATCAAAGCATAATTTAATGCATGAAAAACTCATTGACAAATACAATATTGTCGCAACGAACCGTACAGTCTAAAAAATTGTAATGGTAACGAAGCGTACACAACATGAAAATAAAGACACTTTAAAACGTGTATTTTTTGTTTCTAGATACCACATAAACCTACGATCCTTAAAAGTTTGTTAATTTTAAACTATGAAATTTTCAAAAATGTTTGTTTTAAAACTATGAGGCACGAGAAACATTAAGTTTTGGATATTTAAAAATACCAAGCATGCTTTTATCATCGATATTGTCGTGCGTTTTTTTAATGTTTGTCTATAAAAATGTCACATATTTGAAAAACCTTGTAGTAAGTAATGAGTATTTTGGCAAAGAATATATAAGAGCAAAATATCCGAGGAATAGATATTGGATTTTCTTTAAAAGTATTAATTCTTCACTGTCTGAACTCAGTGGTACACGGTGTGTTCGATTCGAACGCGTCAACGTCCGGATTCATCTGTATCGGGGTTATACGGGGCAGGGGCGGGTCCAGGTGAGGGCGTAATGGGCGTACGCCCCTTAAAAAAAAAAAAAAAAAAACTATCGTAATCTGCTAATATTGTAATGAATATGGCAATTTATCATATTCATTAATTAAACAAATACTCTGGAAATGGTTCTAATGAATCCACTCTAGTCTAATCATTCATTGAAAATGAGAGTCCGTCAGTATTTCTGTGGTCATTTTAGGTTTTGCGTTAAGGTACATTTATACTAGTAACGTGTATATTTGGTATAGCATATTTACTTCCCATCTGGATAGCCTTTGGTAGTATCATATTGTTTCAATATTCATTAGTGAGTAACTAAGTGACATTGACCTACATTTTGCAATGAAGTTCAAGCACCATGTTTATTTATGTACCATATACCACCTATCGGAACTAGACAGTGACATGATTGCTGTTATAATTTAGTACTGTAGTACAATGACGTCA
>JAASAO010000302.1:0-37241 GCA_017311375.1 Mytilus coruscus | reverse complement strand
AAAATACTGAACTCCGAGGAAAATTCAAAAGGAAAGTCCTCAATCAAATGGCAAAATCAAAAGTTCAAACACATCAAACGAATGGATAACAACTGTCATATTCCTGACTTGGTACAGGCATTTTCTTATGTAGAAAATGGTGGATTGAACCTGGTTTTATGGCTAGCCAAACCTCTCACTTGTATGACAGTCGTATCAAATTCCATTATATTGACAACGATGCGTGAACAAAACAAACAGACACAATTGGTAAAATGTCAAAATAGGGTTACAGCAGTCAACAATATGTTATCATCTTAATCACTATAAAGAACAAACAAATGTTACGAAGAAGCACAAAAAGGGGGCATACATCAAATTTAACATCCTCATTATGCTTATATCATACGATTTTATTTATCTATGTAAAATCCACCTATAAAGGATGGAAGGTTTTAAGTACTGGCGTAAAATCGCGCGTTTGAAATTCGCACAGGTAGTCATAAAATAATTTTGTCGTTCAAGGTATAAAGAGATACATAAATACAGAGTCATGTAAAATGGATATCACAAAAAACAGACTTAGCAGTAAAAGTAATATTAATAAATAAAATAATAGTGTGGTTAAAATTATGACGGGATATATAAGTCCGAGTCACGTCAAATGTATATCACAAAAAACAGACTTAACAGTAAAAGTGATATTAATGAATAAAATAATTTTGTCGTTCAAAGTTTGACAGAATACATACGCACAGAGTCACGTAAAATGGATATCACAAAAACAGACTTAACAGTAAAAGTAATATTAATAAATAAACTAATAGTGTGGTTCAAATTATGACGGGATACATTAGTACAGAGTCATGCCAAATGTATATCACAAAAACAGACTTAACAGTAAAAGTAATATTAAAAATGAAATAATTTTGTCGTTCAAGGTATGACGGGATACATAAGCACAGAGTCACGTCAAATGGATATATAAAAACTGGACTTAACAGTAAAAGTAGTATTAATTAAGACAAATAAAAGAATACTATAACACGTTATTAAGATGATAAACAACGTCACTACGCAAAATCTATACTTCAAGACCATCGTGTATTATTTGTGAAGTTGATACGGAATATTTATCAACATGTTCTTGGTACCTTCCGATGAACTTTTTAGAAAAGGACAAGACGTTCTTTGACATACCCTGGTTCATCAACTTTCTGCTCAGACACTGGTGACGTTTTACAAAGTCTGAGTAGGAGCTGCAAGCTCTTGAATACCGAATAAGTTGGGAAATGTATATCCCATATGCAGGTGAAGTTGGTATATTGCTACTAAGGTGGGGAAATTGATAATTTCAAAATTAAAATCGTCTCGTTTGTCATAGATTCTGGTACTGAGATGACTGTGTATGTCAAATTCGAGGTATAAGTCTAAAATGAGGCGGAGGAAGCCGTGTCTGTTGTTTCTTTAATTTCTAGTTCTGGTGGATATATTAATGGAACCCAATCAGAAAAGTTCGGATTGTTAATGGAAAGAACATCATCAATATATCTGAAAGTGAAATTAAATAACCTGGCTTCTTCGATCCTCTTGTTTTTGACAAGTGTCTGAAGGAACTCCGATTCATATGAAAATAAGAAGAGGTCGGCAAGGAGAGGCGCACAGTTCGTTCCCATAGGAATGCCGACAATTTGTTGAAAAGTCTACCTCCAAATTCAACAAATATGTTGTCAATAAGGAACTCCAGCATACTGATCACTTGTTCCTCTGTGTAGCATGTTTTACCCTTTTGTTCGCTATTAACAAAATATGCCTTATGGTATCCCAAAGTAATAAATTTATAGCGTATGCTGCCATTTTTATGATGAAAAGCATTGTGGATTATTTCTTTTAGACAAAATAGATTGTTCTGGAATTTTCATTTCATTTAATCTTCTTATTAGTCCTGCACGTTTACTGCATCAAATGCTGACTTTGCATCAAGCATAGTAATTATTGTTTGATCATTTAACTCAACGCATTCTTTATGATTTTTTTCTATAATGAAAGAACAGTTTAATGGTGCTGTTCTTCTAGTAAAACCACGTTGTAATGGATATTGATATTGTAAAATGTGAGGATTATTCTTTAAAACTGCTTCAATGAGTTTAGATAATGTTGGAGTAATTGTAATTCCATGGTAATTTTTACTATCTTTACAGGTACCTTTATTCTTAAAAAGAGGAATTACTGTCCCTTACGTCTGTTCATTTATTTATTTAAATTTAATAACTTCAAAGTTTCTTCTATTTCATTTTCAGTAATACTTGGTGCTGAAACATAGCTTTACAAATGTCAAGTATAGCAATATATTCTTGTTAAACCTTTTGTTGATGTTTATAATCAAAATTTTGATGAATAGAGTTTTTAAAATGGTGTTTCCATCCCATTAGAATAATGTCTTCTGTGCTACACACTGTATCACCTACAGATAATTCATCTATGTGATTACTTAATCTTCCCTTCTGTTTTTAATCAGTTTATAAAATGATTTTTTTATTTTGAATATTTTCTTTCATTATCTTTTATCTTTCATCTATTCTATTTATAGCAACCGCCGTAAGCTTGCGACAATGTTGCGACAATTATAAGTTATTTCTTTTTTCTGGATAAAAAGTTCATTTGTACGATCTCCAGGACGGCCAATACTCTTCCATTGGTAAAAAGCGTCAGAAATTTCTTCGTCCATAATTTTTAATTTCGGTTTTCTAAATATATTTCGTTGAGCTGGACAACAACTTTTTGCAGAGTTAAAGAGTAGATTGTTTATATTTTCGAAAAGCAAGATCCACTACATATCTGTTTTCTAAAGATGATGAAAAAGTTTTCAAACCATCTTCAATTAAAGTTTTATATACGTCTTTTTCTATGTTATTCCATGGCACTCTACCAGACATCGGTAATACTTTTGAATTTGAACATTTTAATTTTTCTTTGGTATTGATGGTAAATGTCACTTTCGCTTTTACCGGATAATGATCGGACACATTATTAGTCACGTAGTCTAACGTTTCTATAAAAATCACCTTTCCTGAAAATCACGTTTAAAAAGTAAAAAGTAAAACGTTGAGTTTCCTTTTCCACTACAAGTTTTAAAATCTTCCTCAGTATATAATCGATGTTCATTTATGAAATCTACTAAATATTTGTTTCTTATTGTATTGATCTTACTGGATTAAAAATATATCTGTAGATTTATAAAGTTAGTCAAAACCATATCACACTTTTAAACATTTCTACAATTAAAAGTTGAAATATTAAATTCTTTCTTTTCATCACCCCCACTACTTTGATGGTCTATTTGTTTTTTTACGTTGGTTGTTTTACACTGAGGCTTTCAATCCATACAAAATATCATTTGCATGTATATTTTTGTCAATGTTCTTACTTTGGTAGTACAGATTTTAGCCTGAATAGTTACTTGTTTGACTATATTGTGATCCATTGGTCGAGGTACAATTTGTCACTAATTGGTTGCTTAATGCATGAACATCTATGAGATTTGAATGACTAACGTTTTGACTACTGTCCTGATTAATAACCCTCATTTTCAGTTTCATAACTTTCTGTATAATATGAGTTTTGATTATCATGATAATATGGATATTATTGGTAGTAACAATTTTGATAGCCCCAAGTGTGTTGCGAGTTATGATTTTCTAAATTGTCATTCAATTTTTGTTGATTTAAAGCATTTTGTGTATCCTTTGTTTTATCGTTAATATCACTGAGATTATCAGTTAGTTTATAAAGTTCATTTTCGATCCTGCCTACAATGAATTTTGTGACTGTGTTTTTCACTTGTACTAGTAATTCATCACTGTTATCACTATGACTGTTTGATTTAACAGATTTAGATTTTCATTACTTAAAGAAAAATGATTTTAAATATTGTCATTTAAGATAATAATTTTTCTATTCATTGTTTTTATTGTTTGTTCTAACTCTGTATTTCGTGTTTCAAGTTTTGTTTTCTCTTTAGATTTTCATTTACAGACAACTCTCTTAGTTTCAGACTTTCTTCTTTTTCTTTTGTTTTTGTTCTAATTAACGTAATTTTTTTTGTTTCAACATACTGCTTCCATATTCATTATCTTGATCTTCTTTAGGGTTATTAGAAATGTTTTGTTTACACAAACTTGAGTGGGACGAGGTGATTATAATTTCTTCGCTAAAGTTTGATTGTTTGAATTATCAGATATTTGACAATATGTTGCTTCGCAGCCTAAACACATTTATTGTCTTTTCCCATACATTTTACATGATAAGATTGATCACAAATTTTACATATTTTTTTTTTATCTCTACTTAAGATATCTAAACATCAAGCGCAGGTTTGAACCAACATATTGGTCGAAGCATGTGTTAAATTGCAGGCATGCTGCTGACGAAAACTGTCTAATATAGTTTCCCTTTGTTAAAGTTGCTTGAATATCAATATCTCTATTTGAAGCCTCTTTGATTTTATTCAATGTTCTTTTCTCATTTAAAACATTAATTCTAACAGTTTGGTTACTCTTGCTAGGTGTAAATAGTTTGGATGGTACCAAGTCTCTATTTGACGTTCTTGCCATTCTGATAATTAATTACGTCTACTACTAGATTAAGTGCTGTCCATTCAGGAACAGTGATATTTAAAAATTGTTCATTTAAAACGATTGTATTTTATAAAACTACTATATATGTATAAAATAGTCACTGTCTAAAAATTTGCTATGTAAAATCAAGATGGCGACTACGCGTCAGCTATTGTTCTTTGTCTCAATTATCAAAGTTCTTTGAAATACGACTATCTTTAAACTTGTCCTCTGATAACAAGTTATTTTAAGTTTTCGTTAGGTACTTGGAGAATAAATGTTCACACTAAAAACACTATGATATAAAATTAAGAAGATGTGGTATGATTGCTAATGAGACAACTATCCCCAAAAGACCAAATGACACAGAAATTAACAACTATAGGTCACCACACGGCCTTCAACAATGAGTAAACCCATATCGCATAGTCAGCTATAAAAGGCCCCAAAATGACAAATAAACAATTCAAACGAGAAAACTAACGGCCTGATTTATGTACAAAATAATGAACGAAAACAAATATGATATACAGCAACAAACGACAACCACTGAATTACAGGCTCCTGACTTGAGACAGGCACATACAGAATGTGGCGGGGTTAAACATATTAGTGGGCGCCCAACCCTCCCATTACCTGGGACAGTGGTGTAACAGTACAACATTTGAACAATATCAACATGATGTCTGTAAGATCTGTAAGATCTGTGAAAGTCTCTCCTACACCAAAATACACAACAAATTAGAATACACAACCGCCATCATTCACGACCTTCAACGAAAACTATATGTGTATATAGCCTAGTTGGGCGAGTGGTCTAGGGCGGTGGACCCGACGCAGGTGGGGTTGTCACGATGTCACAGAAGCAAAGATTCGAATCCCGCTGAGGGAAGAAAGAAACATTTGTTATACGTCAAAAGACCGCACCTTAACAATTTAATATTGTTTATTATTTAGATATAGCAGACATACGTACAGAACATCGATTAAACTGTAGATATACTGGAACTCATTACAAATGGAAGCGAAAGGGTAGAAAAATGATGGATAACAGAAAATACTCTAACACTAAGTCAAAAGTACTTACGCTATTGAATGTTGATCGGAATGCAGATGGTATATACAGATGTGAATATTATTATTATGGATGGCAACCTGTGGATTTTATTTAGTTGTGAAAGTTAAAACAATCAAAGTAATTACAATAATACAAAGTGTATGTAATGTGGCTTTATTCAACCATAAAAAGGTCGAAAGAATAAAATAGTTACTAATGAAAATTTAAAATTTGGATCTGAAAAAATTGCATCCTTAAAAACCTGTCAATTAGTAACTTTGTCATTTACATTTTTAAAATAACTTTACAGATAATCTTATTTTAACCATAACATTTTATTTCAATATTTCACAAAAACATGACATAAAAGGGAAGGAATTATTTCGAAGGAAGATTTTTTTGTTATAAAAAGCAATTGCTGTGGTCTACAGGGATGAACAAGTTCAATAATTTGACATTTTACAATGTATATATAGGTCGATTAATAAAATCATTTTTAAATGCAATAAACCATGTACACCAGGCAAATATTTTTTTCGATAAATAATTTTGGCGTAGTCGCCATTTTATAATTTGAAATGAGGGTATTGCCTGAAAATAATTTTCAGAGACCATTTTATGTCGTCTGTTTTATTTCAGAACTTGAAGCAAATCTGTCGTAATGAATATGGTTGCCTACATATAAACCTTATTTTTCAATAAAGTATTGCAATATTTAATTATCCAATAATTTCTGAAAATATTTGTGTAGCGATACTTTATTTATTAATCATTTGCATCACATGATTTGCAAAATGGATTTGTGTCGTGTCTCTTACTATACAAATCCTTGTTGACACTAAATTGCTGTAATCAAGTTTAACATTTCATGAGAATCAAATAGAAAATACTTTTAAAAATTATGGTTTTATATTCAAACTATAATTAAAAATCATTAAATCAAGAAAATATAATCTATATAATTTTTTTACAAATAATTAACAGAAGAGTAAACACGAGTTTATTAAGTGCACGCATATGTAAATCTGTGGTCATGTTTTGTATTCTTGTTTATCATTTTGCTTTTGTGCTTTGTCTATATACCATTTTGTTTTTCTTTGTTAACATATTTTTTTTATAGTGATTAAGATTATAACATAATGTTGACTGCTGTACCCCTATTTTTGACATTTTTACCTATTATGTCTGTTTGTTTTGTTCACACATTGTTGTCAATATAATGGAATTTTATGCAACTGTCATACAAGTGAGAGGTTTAGCTAGCTATAAAACCAGGTTAATCCACCATTTTCTACATGAGGAAATGCCTGTACCAAGTCAGGAATACAACAGTTGTTTTCCATTCTTTTGATGTTTTTGAGCTTTTGATTTTGCCATTTGATAAGGGACTTTCCGATTTGAATTTTCCTTGAAGTTCGGTATTTTGTTATTTTATTTTTTGTAGTATCTGAAGTAAACACCCGTTATCTACTGACTAAACGGACGCGCGTTTACTTCAGTAGACCTTAGGAATTTCCATTTTAACCACTTTAACATAATTATAGTGAACGCGGAAATTGGAGTAATGAAATGTGTGCATCCGGCGTAAACGTGCGTTTACTTTATGTGATGATTGGTCTGCACCCAACTGTATCTCAAAATTTATAATTCGCAAAGACTACGTTTAACATAAAATATTTCATGTTCCTTATATTAATTTACTAGCGCTTTTATGCCTTTTGGCAATCATCAGGCTGCGATTTAATAATGTTCTTGACGACAATGCTGTTGGAACGTTCATGTGCTACAATAGTAGTAACGGGAGATAAATCCAACGTGTTCACGTAGATCCGTTTAATTTCAGTTGAAAAATCTTATAAAGAGAAAAAAGGAGTATTACATTTTCCCGGATTTAGGTTGGCCTTTCGTGTACACAAGGCAGGTGAAGGAAGTTAATTTAGGAGGGCTGTGATGTAAGGGTACAACATATTTTTTTTATTCATTTCTGAATAACTGCAGTGTGTATATCTATAGTATAAATTTTGAAACAGAACAATAAAATACTAATATAACACATAACTGTTTTGTCCAGGTTTTTATTATAAAAAGTGGTAAATTTAGAAAATGTTAGCATTGTCGCCTATGGAAGAATAATACTACCGCTTTCCCTGAAGTGTGCTTCCTTTGCCAGTCGTTTGTATTTCTTTGGGTCGTTCGTTTTATAAAACAGAAATACTTTAAATGTTCCTCTACGTCAATATATACCTAGTTTCATTGTTGATAATTTTAAGTGTTTGAATCATGGAGCGGCTAACGTTAAAGAAGATGCAATAATAATAAAATATTAATGATCTATTTTATTATTGAGTCACAGATTGATTGACATACATTTTATACAATAACATTAGAAAATACATAGTGACCTATAGTTCTGTGTCATTTGGTGTCTTGTGAGGAGTTGTCTCATTGGCAATCATACCACATCTTCTTATTTTTTATAGAACAATCAATACCCAGCCATATCAATTTGGCTTATGAGACACATTGCACAAAATATATACATGTTCTTAAAGATCCAAACGATACTTTGAAATTCTATTTTTAAAACTAATAAATATGATTTAAGAGTATTTTAAACATGAATAAAACGAAAGAAAAATAAATAAAAATAAAAATATTTTGTAAAAATGTTTATTGTACATTTATTTAAAACTTTAGACATATGTGAAAATATTTACGGTAAGATATCATGATAAACTAATATGCATAATGTGAAAAAGCAGAATTAATTAAAACAATTTATTCACGGTTAAAATTTATGTAAACAATTTACGTCGCATAAAAACTGAATTTCGGATATGTATAAATTTTAAATCAATATTCAAATTTTCGAAACTATTTATAATATTGGATATTGCAATATTGGTACGGTTCGACGTAACCAGTCTATACACCAATATACCGAATGCTAGGACTAGATGCCGTACAATTTGTGATAGAATCATATGGTCACATTATTGATTTTCGCGAACATTTTTGAAAGAAGCATTGACAATTAATACTAGAAAAACACGTTCATTTTATAAATCGGAAATACTTTAAATGTTCCTTTGCTGCAAGTGTCCAAGTATACGCTTACATCTTGCGTTCTTACGTTCGGACTCTTTCACAAATAGAATTACCGATTTTTCCGATGTAACATTTCTTGCAAGTGCTATATTCAATACCGTTAATTAGGTTTTCCGTTTAGAAATTGATATCTGTATTTGGAACAAAGATTTAGCCGTTTAGTAATTTTATTTAAATCCGGTTTCAACATATTTATAAAGACCACATCAAGGGTCATTGCATTTTGAAACGTTGTATTCCATTCCAGTTGTCATGACATTTAGCCCCTGTTTAAATCTTTTGGTAAATTTCGAGGCTGCCGTTTGCTTTTTAGGTTTGTTTCCGTAGAGTATAGTGTTTTTAATGTTTCAGTTTTTAGTGAAACTTGCCTTTCATGACATTGAATATGTCAGGAATGCACGCTTTATGAGTGCTTACAAAAGGAATAATTCTGTGTTTCTCTATCTATGTGCTGTGGAACCGAGTTCTGCTATGGGTATTGATTTTGCCTTTTCTATTCCCTGGCCTATTAATGGGTTTTGGATAATGTTCCTTCCCAAAAATTTAATCGTATTTCCTTCATGGACTCGTCAAAAACAATAGTACAAGCACGTCTTTCGGGTAAATTTAATAGTGAAGGATGATTCTGATTGACGAAGATTTTAAAAGAACTATACGCCCGTCGGCCTTATAGCTTTAGTTTTAAATGAATAAAAATGGACAGTTTCGACGATTTTTTCAATGAATTAAGTTCCATAACTCCGCAATGTAATATTAGAAATTTATGAAAAACAAAAGTGAATACTTCAATACATCATACCACATCTTCCTATATCTATATAAACAAGAATACTCTGAAAATTGGAAAATCCCCCCTTTTTTATGAAAAAAGTCTCAATACTCCAAAACTTTCAACGAATAAAGTTCCATAACTCCGCAATGTTATATCAGAAATTGATGAAAAATCGAAAGGGAACCATTTTTTATGAACAAAATCCCGTTCCTAAGAAACGTAAAATCTAAAATCTTAAATTTATAAATATCGAAAGGGAGCTAATTACGTCAACAGTTATAAACAATTCACCAATATTTCATGAAAATTAATGAAAGCGTTTTTAAGTAATTGTCCGAAGTGTTGACGACGGACGGATGGACAGATGGACGGACGGACAACGGTATACTATAATACTTCCCGTCTTTACAGACGGGCGCATAAAATTTGTATCAAATGAATTTTCGACTTATTGATACATGTTATCCTCTAGAAATCACATCGAGAGTTGTATACGTTGGAGGAACTTTTGTTCCCATAGCTGTACTAGAGATCTGCAGATAATATTTTGCATCAAAGAAGAACGTATTTTTTTCTAGTATGATTTTCAATGCTTCTATCAAAAATGTACCCGAAAATCTTTGGTCAATAATGTGACGATATGATTCTAGCAAAATTTGTACGGTATCTAGTCCTAGCGTTCGGTATATTGGTGTACAGACTGGTTACGTCGAACCGTACCAATGTTGAATCTTCTTTGATTTTAGCCGCTCGATGATTCAAACACTTCAAATTATCAATAATGAAACTAGGTACATATTGACAGTAGAGGAATATTCAAAGTGTTTCCGTTTTATTAAACGAACTACTCAAATAAATATAAACAACTAGCAAAAGAAGCACACTTCATTCGATTATTTCAACCGAAATTAAAAGAATCTACGTGAACACGTTGGATTTGTCTCCGTTTTCTACTATTATAACACAAAAAAGTTACCAACATCAGTATCGTCAAGGACATTATTAAATCGTCGCCAAATGAAAATTCTTCATCCTACATTTTCAGATGTTGCACTGGTTTTAGTTTTTTAGATATAACATTACCAATGGTATATATTCCAAGGTCTACATATGTTGCAGCGGTTGGGAATGATTTTCTTTTGAAGTGTACGTTTGGTCAAACGTTACCAAAGACAACAGCAGTTTGGTGGACAAAATTACAAAATGGACGCTATGAGAACTTTCCAGGGTCAGATGAAAAGAAATATAACGGAGGAGCATTTAAAAGCCTAAGTCTTGAAATTTTAATGTAACCAAAAGTGATTCTGGTAAATATAGATGTAATGGTCAGAACACAAATGGTCAAAACTTTGTAGCTATGCAGCTAATGATCGGAAGTAAGTAAAGATTAGTTGATTATGACCCGTTAAAACATATTCATCGTCTTTCACAGTTATTGATTAAAACTTAACTACAGAAAAGGTCGACAAGAATGGACCCATTTGCAATATGTCCATTCATTAGTAATACGAAAAGCAGAATACATGTCAATAGTGAAGTAAGCAGATGTCTGAAAGCCCGGATTAACTTATCACATCTTGTCGATCACGTCTCTGTAGGAAGGAAAACAGCGTTTAATAGATATAAGAAGATGTGGTGTGAGTGCCAATGAGACAACTCTCCATCCAAGTCAAAATTTATAAAAGTAAACCATTATAGGTCAAAGTACGGTGTTCAACATGGAGCTTTGGCTCATACCGAACAACAAGCTTTAATGTCTCTTTATACTCCACCGTATAAACTGTTCCAACCGTTTTGTAGCCCAATGCAGCATTTTTTCCGGATATGGTATTAAATGTACAACCAGTGACCATACAGGAAAGCAATATTCTAGACAAAGACCTTTAGGAACTTTATATATAGTAGATGTATCATAGGATCTACGTATCACAGCCACTGACTTTATTTATAATACAACTACTTAAATAAAGGCAACAGTAGTATACCGGTGTTCAAAAGTCATATATCGATTGAGAGAAAACAAATCCGGATTACAAACTAAAACCGAGGGAAACACATCGACTATAAAAGGAAAACAAAGGAACAACAGGAACACTGAAGTGCAACAAAATCAAACGCCAACTACATAGAAAGAACTATTTGATAACAACTGCCATATTCCTGACTTGGTATAGGACATTTTAAGAAAAATGGTTGGTTGAACCTGGTTTTATGGCTAGCCAAACCTCCTACTTATATGACAATGTTAAAATTATCGCTAAAATGACAACACTACGTGACAGAAATACAGAACAAACACACGCAAGAACACTCATCACAGAGAAACGCACAGACAAAAACTATAATAGTCGACACAACATGCAAACCGCAGAACAACAACGAACATCATTCATCAACGACAGACACCACATGACATCACAAACAGTGACGCACGTACGTAACGAACATGCAATCTCGAACTTTATACAATTATTTTCACAATACCAGTCAAAACAATTTTCATGACAATTATGGTATTGAAAGGCAATTTTATAATTATTCGGACTACAAACGATAAGACATAACGCGTTATCCAACCGAAACCATAACAGAAACATCAAAAATAAATACATGAATGTTGGATGTACAAAATACCGAGACACGTCGTAAAGCAATGCAAATTCACAGTCGGTATAACAGTAATATTCGGGAATAGGTCACCTTCGGTAATTAGCAGACAGACGACATAGATGTTAAACCACAATCTAAGACGTGGTAAAATATCATTAGTTAGTTTAGACACAGACACATCGTATAGATCAACCAATTGGTGATGTTGTCCATAAAATTACGGAGTGTCATTTTAATCTTTCCTCCTCATAACTCTGTTGATGCGCACTCCTGTATATGAAGTCAGTATAACGTGAACATGCACGAGCATAACGTATCAATTGAGATATGTAAACACCATACGACGGAGCAGAGGGTATGTTACTGCTGAAAAATGGGAAATTGATAATTTGGAAGATGAAATCATCCCGTTTGTCATAGATTTTAGTGTGAAGTCGTCCATCTGTGTCAATCTTGAGGAAAAGATCAAGGTATGAAGCAGTCTTGTATCAGTAGTATCCTTAATTTCAAGTTCACTGGGATATATGAGATCCAAGTACTGATTGAAATATGGGTTATTCAGTGATAGGACATCATCAATATATCTGAGAGCAAAATTAAAGAATTTTGCAAGGTGCTTTTCTTTTGTCTTTTAGAAGGTTCTGAATGAATTCTGCTTCATACAAGTACAATAACAAGTCGGTCAGAAGGGTGCAGACAATTAGTACCCATTGGAATACCGACTGACTGTCTGTTGAAAATCAATCCTCCAAACTCAACAAATATATTGTCGATTAAAAGTCCAGCATTTTGATAATACCATCTTCACTGTATTTTCTGATAGAATCAGTGTGGTTCTTCACAAAATAAAAATTATTATAACCCAAAACACGAAATTTATAACTACGATTCCCATTTTATAAAAAAGCTCTGTTTAATGAGATGGTGAAGTCGATCTTTCAATTGAGCATTGGGAACAGTAGTGTAAAGCGTAGAAAATCAAAGGTCTTATTTTTGCTGCAAAAGCTCTGTTTAATGAGATGGTGAAGTCGATCTTTCAATTGAGCATTTGGAATAGTAGTGTAAAGCGTAGAAAAATCAAAGGTCTTATTGTTGCTGCAAAATTGCAGAGATTGTGATCTAAGATTTAGCAGTAGATCTTTAGAATTTTGAGAATCAACATCTGATTGACACTACTGGTTGAATATATTTCATTACAATATCTTTAAAGGCCATCTTCACTGTAGAAAGAATAGTAGTCAACACTTTAGAAAGGTGTTTAGTCGAACATCTTGATGATCCAGCTATGTATCGTTCTTTATACGGAGTTTTGTGAAGTTTTGGTATCCAGTATAAGACGGCAGATTTTCTTCGTTTTCTTTGATGTTTATACCAAATGAAAGACAGATTTGTGATTTTGTAAAATTTCATCCTTTGTAAATGATGTTAAAGAATATGTAGGAGTACCAGTTTATTCCAAGCTCTTTTGTGAGACATTGCAAATAATGATTTTTACCTACGAAGACAATATTATTGGAGGCTTTATCTGCTGGAACAACGACATATTTGTCATGTTAAGAGGATAAAGCATCCACAATATCCGGATTTTTGAATGGGTTAGAAACCCTGGTCCTCAAAGTACAATCGTAGTTTCTGAATGCATGATCGAATAGCTTTGATCCATTTATTAATATATGGTTATCTAACTAATGATAAATCTATCGTTACTCTTTCTCCACACTAATTATTCAGATTTGAACGAAGTCAATCGAGTGTCTAGCATTGTTTATAAAGAAAAAATATTGGCTTATAAAACATACCTTTACATTTTGCAGAATTGAAAAATTGTTGAACATTCACATAGATTATCGTTATCAATTTGATTTTTTTTTTTTTGGCTGCTATTTATCGTCGATGGACGAAACAAAACCAGTTGTATACAATGGACATTCTCTTGGTGGGATTATCCTGGTAAAAGGTGTAGTCATATCAAACTTTAGCGAGGTGACTCATTAGAATGATAATTTTCTTATGTTGTTATTTGACAATCAATCAAGGCCTTCGTATAACTTAGCGTTGAAGAGCTATATAAAATATCTCTGGTCGTTATTATGAAGGGGTAGACAGTAAAAAATGCTTTGGACAGTTACATTGGGAAATAATATAAAATAATCTTAGCTAGATGTTTATCTTTTCACCGTCGTTAGCGGATCTGCTACGCGTATTAACATTGTCACCCGCTTCACTACCTTGACACGTAAATAATCAGTACAAGACAGCAAACACACTTTTTGGAGCACAAATATTTATTTTTTTAAGTTCAAAGTAAATTACGCAGGTAATCCGAGGACATTTGTCCCTTGCAAGAGATGGACGTTAATCAATTTTGGTCTTCCAAGCTGAATTTTTATGGAGTATATATATATATAATTAACTAAAATAATCAAATGTACATGTTTCCGAATGTAGCTGATACTTTCGAGAAGAGGAATGAATGGGTGCAAGCTATCAACAATATTAGAACAGACATGTACAACAAAATGTTCAGGGTATTGTATGCAACTTTTCGTTAAGGAACATTATCAGTCATATTGATAGCAATGAAATAATATCATTTCTCAGTCAAATTAAAGCAGATAATTTCGTATCTGAAAGTAAACTTGTAATTTCAATCCTATGAAGTCATACAATGACGTCGCATGAAAACAAAGTAAGAACCTCGTTTCCAAAAAGTCAATTTAATTAATAATAGAATAACTAGTCATGCATGGAATTCAAATATCTAAAATATTCATCCCTGGACCGAATAACAGTGATAATTCATTTATGTGTGAATCAATCTGTTATAATAACAGTTCGGCCTTGAATATTACTAAAATTTCATAACAACGAATCTTTTTGAAATCTTTTCAAAGACCCAAATGTCCTTCCTCTATAAAAAATGCGTTATTGTCCCCACAGCCAATTCACTTGGATACTCACTATATACCTCAACGTCAATACGCTTGATTCCAATCGTTATCTTTCCGTCAAAGTGTTTGGTTTAAGGTGACGTTTTTACGTCATTTGTGCGTTTGTTGGGCATACAATCTACGCCAATACGTTGAGCTAAGGGATGAATATTCTAATGTGGATAAGTTCCATATGACTGTTTCGATAACTGTTTAAAAAAATAATATATTTGTTTAGGCAGGGTTGGATTATCTACATAATAAAAATGTCAAGCAATCACAATTACTTTATCAGTTCAAAGATGCAGGGATCCAGTGAGCCCATACAACGTTTAGATGAAGTGAAAAATCAGCGTATAGTAAAAGAGTATTTCCGATAATGGAAATGATATGGATCAAACGTATTGCAAACGAGAACATCATGAATAATCACGCCATGCACAGGTCTGTTGTAAAATCCTTTTGAATTTTAACCAAAGATGTGGAACTGGATCTATCATCACTGTATGGATAAGAAAATTACATATTTGTCCTTACAAAAACGTTTAATATATTGCTGGGTCTGCCAAGTGCTCTGAGAAACTTCTTTCCGGACTATTGACCTCAATCTTATTAGCAATCAAAGCCGGCTTCAGAGTAATAGTGAAACTACCTACTTACGGGGTACTTTATATCTACGCCAACAAGACAACATATCGACGACACAAAGAACATAATGACCTGTTTGATTGTTTTGTTCAGTTGTTTTCACTTTCCGTGTATTCATATGCACGCTTGTCTACTTCTGGAGGACATAGGAAGCCAAAAGATTTAAAGGTAGATGGGGATCAAATGAAAACGATAGAAGTTTTCAATATTTTAGTGAAATGTAGTTTTATCATGCTATTTTCGGAAAAAGTAATACATGGGTCACGGAGCTTGTGTTTGAGCTACATATTGTGCTAGAGTGTCACATTTTGTAAATATTATATCAATGTTTAATTGGTTTAAATTAGGGTTCAATCGTTTTCATTTTTAACAGGAGTGTATGACACAATAGAAATACAGCAAACAGATTCAACTTTTGACGATGAAAATGACAACGAAGGTATTAATAAGAATTTAGATCCAGTTTCATTTTCATTTGTTCATAGCCAAACAGAGTGAAATATGTTGGATTAAGTCAACTATAGGCCACCATACAGACTCCAACAATGAGCAAAACCCATACCTTTTACTCAGCTATAAAAGGTCCCGACATGACAAAATGTGACACAGTAGAAACGAAAAACAAAGGACTGATCTATGACAAAAGAATAAACGAAAACAAATCATCAGACAACAAACAACGGCAATCAATGAATTACAGGCTCTCAACAACACCCTCCCTCTACACCACCATCACCATCCTTTACCTAGAAAATTGTGTAACCGTACAAAATAGAAAAAAAGCTTTAAAAAGTAATTGGGAAATGGCTTGACTCATCAGATCAACACGAGGCACAACACAACACCAATTACTAGTAACATGGCGACAAAAGACACACAGAACAATTACTAGGGGATAGTTCAAAGCCAATAACTTCCCCGCCTAAAGTATGTTCAGTACTGTATATGAATAAAAAGAATACATGTCAATATGGCAGAAATCTTCAAACTACAGGTAGTGAAACACGATAGAATGTAGACCTTTTCTATACCATTATTTTTGCAAATACCTTTACTTAACATGATATATCTGTTCAAATACACCAAATATCAACAAAGATGGATAAGTAAAAGATTTGGAATTTAATTCACTATATTCTATCGATTTCAAGACGTTAGCAAAAACACCAACGTGTTATAAAGCACACAAATGATGAAGCGTTTTCCGTGAACTGTAACAAAGGAATATATGCTTTGGCTAATACCAGGACAGAGTGGGTAAACAAGATCTATCCTTGCGTGATAGTGTAATATGAACGAAATTAATTTGAAATAGGAGAATGCATTACATACTCACTAGACATCAACCTATCAAAATCCAGGATAACAAAAAAAGGTATAATTATCTGTACTACGCAAGGTTAATGTATTAACAGATTCTAATACATTAATAACATTTAGCTTTGATTTAAACTGTTAATAAACTAATCGATAAAAAACAGACACAATGTTTTCCAAATAAAGACCATGATGAGCAATTCTTATATTTTTGTCCTTAGTTTTTTTTTTTTTTTTTTGTAAACTATAAACTGGTTCTGACGTGTTATTCTTCTTTATTCTTAAATGTCTTAAGGTTATTGTATTGTTTGGTTGTTGCCTGTTTGACGTCAACCGACATCAGATTTGTTTTCATACCGAAACACATTTTACAATTGCTGGAAGTGTAATCATATTTTCACAGAAATAAATGTATATTTATGATTTAGTAAAATGTCTGTTCTATTTATGAAATCTGAATTTAGAAACCCTTGATTTGTTTATATTTTCTTTTATGCTGCCTCATTACCATTATGTATCTTCTTTTATATTCACTGTCTGCATGTAAAGGATGACATTTCACGGACAATTCACTTTTTTTAGTAATTCGCTTCTATCAGTAGCGTAGCTTCCATTTAGGCAGTGAAGCAACCTCCTCACCAAATGTGTGATCAAGAAGAGCGACACATATTACAACGTGTATTCCACTGCATAGGATGGCGATGTTTCGAAACATTTACCTTCTCTGACCTTTACCCACGTATATTAACACAGCATGAAAGAATAAACCCATTTTGTTTTAAAATGAACAGGGCAAATACAAATCCCGGAGAAATAATACTTTGTAAATAACCTGATTCAAACAAGAATTTAGAACTGAAACCGACGGTGACCTATAGTTGTTTAAATCAAGGTCATTTGGACTCTGTTGGAAAGCTGTCCAATTGGCAATCACACCACATCTCCTGAATTTATAATGATGCTTGATTTCTATTGACAACATATTTGTAACGTATTGTTGGCGTATTATACAACAGACAGTCTGCATTCATATGGATATGTTTACTAACTTACAATAGACAGAGAAGATACCAATGGGACAACACTGACATGTTTCTTTATTCGCATGAATCAACTTCATTTTCATCCAGTTATTATCTAGCCATATAAACAAGGCGTAGCTTATCTTCAACAGAAATGTGCAAACATTGTACGAGGTCATTATGATTTAGTCAGTATTTCTATTTTTACCCGCCTTGATTTACATACTGTGAATTGGTCAAACGTGATGGTTTAATGCGCATTGAAAATACCATTATCTCATGATAAAATTCCACAAATCTTGATTTTTCATAGACAAGAACTTTGTTAAAGTGTATGTTCGTCAAAATCTCCCATACCCTAAAAAATTACAAGGAAGAAAAGAGAGGAAACCAACACAGCACTAAAAATAATTAAAGATGGAAATCATGATTCCAACTACAAATACAAAATGTTAGTAGTTGCAATTTATTTTCTGCTCCTGTCTAACAAGCTTTCGTTTTCCAGTTGCAATGACATTTCTTGCCTTTCGTCCAAATCGATCCACGTTGCAGAACTTATCCATCAGATTGTTCTAAATTTCCGTCGTCCTAGATATGCATGAAATATTTGTCAGCGGACGTTAACCAATCAATCAACACAACCTGTTTAAAATAATGACTTTTATAAAATGCGAAGCCAGTTTCACCTTGTATCATCCATTCCCAATGCGCATTGTAGTCTTTTAACCGCGTCAGAAGTACCTGGCTTCATCATAAACAGGACCCCAATGGTGATCGGTGAATAGAAGTATGGTCACTATTGCTCTTTGCCGACCGGAGGTATAACTGTTGCCGAAGTGGGGCGTCCGTTTTGGCTGTGCGGGATGTACAAGTACACAGTCACGTCCGGTCAGAATGGGGACGTAAAATCCGATGCCTCGTGTAGAGAGCGCCACGCTCTCTGCACGTCGAGAACCCTTGCAACAACTAAGGTGGCCTGTTGTAAGGCAAACATTCTGTCCTTATCCACCAACCCTCATTTCCCAGTGTACATGGCAGTCAAAATTTCCCGACCTTCATCCCGGACGGTCTCTATTAAGGACCTACATATTGTATTTATCGTTAAATTGTCCTTGTCCTGAACATGCATGAAATATTTGTTACTGGACGTTAAGCAATAAACAATCTATCATCTATATAAATAGGAGTCAATTTATGACTATATGGATACAAAACTGTCTTCTTCTATTTGAAAAACATACAAGACAAACAATCATGCATCAAATTAGCTTCATTTATTTAACATGTTAACAAAATCAATAATGCATTTTTTTTCTATTATGTAGGAAACAAAGATATTGTTAAACCAATGCATGAAACAGTATGTGACGAAGTTATGGCAAAACCGGAAAAGAATATTGCATCATTATTTAAGGCATCACAAAAGTAAGATGTGTCGATGATTTTAATATACCCTTTTCAAATAACCTTGTTTTCAAAATATGAAAAGTAAAATCACAAAATACTGAACTCCGAGGAAAATTCAAAAGGAAAGTCCTCAATCAAATGGCAAAATCAAAAGTTCAAACACATCAAACGAATGGATAACAACTGTCATATTCCTGACTTGGTACAGGCATTTTCTTATGTAGAAAATGGTGGATTGAACCTGGTTTTATAGCTAGCCAAACCTCTCACTTGTATGACAGTCGCATCAAATTCCATTATATTGACAACGATGTGAACAAAACAAACAGACACAATAGGTAAAATGTCAAAAATAGGGTTACAGCAAGGAAAAGGTGTTTTGTACTTTTGATTGTCTATGTTATACATCATTAATAGCTACATTGTGTCTGTTTACAACCCCTGTTGATATACGTTCTCTCTGGTTGTATAATTTCGTCGTGATATATTATTACAAGACGTGCTTTTAAAAACAAAATCCGTAAAGATAAAAAAATAAGATTATGTGTCATGAAGGCATTGAGTTAACTATTCAAAATGACAAAATCATAGATCAAAGCCACCGTACGGCTTCAGCAATGAGAAAACCTATATCGTATAGCTACAAAAGTACCTATGGATGACAAAATGTGAAACACACAAAAGAGAAACGAATGGTCTGTTCTATGCTAAAAAGATAATTGATGAAAAACAAACATGATGACAGACAACGACAACGACAGCGATGTAACTGTACAACAATAGACCAGAACAATCTTTAAAAACCAGTTTAAAAGGCCTAGACTAATCAGATTGGTACTTTTATATTTAGGTCTTTTGTTGCCGTAGCAGCAATTGATTTTGGAACTACATATTCCGGATGTGCCTTTTCTACAGTACAAGATTTCAAAACAAACAAATTGAGAATAGCAACAATTCCGCTGGATGATAAAAATGTGTTTTCATACAAAACCCCTACAGTATTACTATTGAATCCTGAGGGACACTTTCATTCATTTGGGGCAACAGCAGAAGATCATTATGTAACGTTAGCCGAAAATGACGAGGCTAATAGTTGGTACTACTTCGATCGCTTCAAAATGCAACTGTATAGTGCAAAGGTATTTTTAGTTTTAATTAACATTTGTCAATTCCACTTAAAATATCTATTGAGCAAAGCTTTACCTTTTACTGTGTAAGTATAAAACAAATTTTGACATAAATAAGGATGTGTAGATTGAACACATATAATTAAAGAACCGAAGTTAAGACTATGTCTGTGTTCTTTCTTTTCTACATAATCAAAGTGGGAAAGTGCGTAAATGTTTTTGTATTTTGATATCCACACCTTCTTTTTTTTGTTCCCTGTTTTGTTTTTGCAAATGATGTTATTATTAACATATTATGTACTAGTATTATTGGTGTCATTTATCATTGGTTTTATCTTTGCTATCCATAGGAACTGAAACGAAACATGATGCTAAAGGAAATGGGAGGTAAAAAATGAAAGCCATGTTGGTTTTGCATTATGCATAGAATACATTAAAGACAAGGTATTGGATAGATTGCGCCAAGCAATACATGGTTTACAGGACGATGATGTACGTTGGGTTTTGACTGTCCCCGCTATCTGGAGTGATCAAGCTAGGCAATTTATGATAAAAGCTGCTGCAAAGGTACCTGCAATTTTCTAAATTATAAGTGGTCAAATATGAAATGACCTATATTTTGTAAAGTGAAAATAATGCATAAAGGACCATTTTTACTTGCAACATATCAGACGCATATTTGTGATTAGAAAAAAAAACAGACTGAAATAACAACATTTTTTTTTAAATCCCATCTATAAATAAATAATGCCAACAAAATAAAATCTTTTTATTTGGTGTATTTAAGGTGTAGATGAATTTTATTACAATTAATATTTACATGAAAATGTCATTGCAACAGTAAAATTTTAATAACACTTGCTATTTGAAAATGCAAAAATTTCTTTAAGTAATACAAAAATACACGGAAACTTGTCTATATAGACTTGATAACATTTTTTTCAATATTAGGCAGGCATTAGTAAAGATAATTTGAAGTTGGCATTAGAACCAGAAGGTGCTGCTATGTTTTGTAAATATCTTGCGGTGGACAAAGTGGAACATGGCGATCAAACAGACCTTAGGGCCTTTGAAGAGAAAGCACAATTTATGGTAGTTGATTTAGGTGGTAGGTGAATGTTATTGCAATTTAGATTTAAAGGAAAATGTCATTGCAACAGTGAAATTTCAATAACACTATTGCTATTAGAAAATACAAAAATACCAAAGTATTTAGATCATGTATCTTTTGTTTTGTAAGGTGGCTTTAAAATATTTCAAAAACGTTTGATATTTTTTCAACAGAATAAGTTAGTTGAGTTAAAACAGAGTTACTGTGATACTACAAGTAACAACTCTAAGTGTGAATCCGACGTGGTAATATCTATATTTCTGTTAGAGAACCATGCAATCTAAGTCGATTTCCTCTGGCAACAATATAAACTTATGATATCTTTATACTTACACTAGTTTCCCAAATTCAAAAACTCAAGTCAGATTGAAAGAATTAGTCATACTTTATTTCATTAAAAAGAATGGCCAACATAGATTCAAAATGTTGTGTTAGGAAGGGATTAATCATACTTTGAAAACCACTCTGATTCGAAAAAAAAACAATTCTCTGAGAAGGACATTTATATTACGTTTCGAGGACGTGTTTTTCAACAAATAATCAGCATTCCTATGAAAAATGAATGCGTTTCTCTTCCTGCCGACTTGTTACTTTATAAATAGTTAAAAGTTTGGTGACTATTTGAACGCTGCTATCCCATTTAACTTGTAATAAACGATACCACAGTCTGCCTCATATCTTGACTAACATCTATAAAATGACAATGAGGGTTGATTGGTTGAAAACGAATTAAAAGAGATGATTTTAGCTTTCAAATGGTGAATTTTCAATTTCTTTGTAGCACCATTCTAGCAGCGCCTGTATATAATGCATATGGCGTCTGCATTAATCTTACAGTTGATAAGATATTGAATTCAAGATTTTGCATTTCCTATAATGATATCTATGAAAGTGTCTTGCTGCTTACAAGAAGCTATTGCACCAATGGTTCTACGTACATGTATGACCCATGATGGATGTTGGTCAATTGTCGTAACCATTATCCAGTCTTCTTTTCTACAATTGTGACATCACTGAATTAATTATCAACAAATGTGTACTGACCATGATTAACAAGACACAAGCCACATGTGGAGCGTGATCTGCTTCCCTTCCTGGACTCTTGATTCACTTTCGATTTTTGGTGGGGTTTGTGTAATTCAGTCTTTAGTTTTAACTATACAATACAATACAATATGCTTTATTTAAAATACTCTGTCACATTTACATGTGAAACAAGAGGTAAATATATACAAAATACAATCACAAACAATCATAAAAATTATAAAACAACTCTAAAACGGAATATATTAATAATTAACCCCGTATTGAATTACACATGCCCATTATGTCAATTTGACATTTTCGATGGTTTTGAGTAGAACGTATAAAACTAAAATGTTTAAAAACATTTTGATACTTTATGCTGACATATAAGTTCAAAATATATCGAGCGCAAAGCCTGCAGCATAAAGGATTTAAACCCTCTCTTATGATTGTCTGGTTAACTGTCTGGTTGCTATCAGTGTATAAAGTCTTCTTGAGGTAGAATTATCTAGATGGTTTAAGTAATAAGCAAGCTTGTTATAATTACAAATTATGTAGTTGTGTAAAACTAAGGTTGCAACTCCCTCAGACAAAATTAATCACAAACGGTTTAGGCTATTCTATAAAGATTGTTTTTGTTTTATTTATTTTTATCTCAAACGTTTCATTTTTAGTGTTCACAGACTGGCCTCGACGGGAAATGAATGTTGTGAACATGAGAACCATATCGTACCTTCGTATGCTCAATGCGAAAAAAATTAACGACATTTTGTTTCAACCTATCCATCCTTTCGTCATTTTGTCCGTCTGTCCCTTCGCAAGGTCCACCCGTCCGTCCCCTCCGCCCGTCCATCCGTCCGCCACAAATAGGATATAGGGTTTATAATCTGATCCCCTATGACTGTTTTGGTCATTTAATTGCCCCCAGTGACGAAAAAGTATAGTAGTTTTCCTTTGTTATTTCAAAACATGAGGTTGAAAACAATAACAGTTATACATACAAATTTTCCTATCTTGTCCTTCTAATTGTCATATATCAACCTCTCGTGGCGTCATATGTGCATTTCAAATACAACCGTTTCAAATCCTCTGGCAGGGCATCATCGTTGTACCATTTTGTACAAAGAATCAAGTGTAGTGTCATAGGAATGAGATGTATACTAAATAGTATTTTATATAAACCGTTGAATCTTTTAAACAGCATGAAATAACTTGATTCAAGATGTCACCATTCTATTTTAGGTGGCACAATTGACATTACAGTATCAGAAGTACTCGCTACTGGACAACTGAAAGAAATCTACAACGCTACGGGAGGTCCTTGGGTGGAAATTATATCAATGGCCAGATAATAAAAACTCTGAAAGAAGTTATTGGATGGGAGGTGATTAGAACCTTCCGATTAGAGGAATTAGACGAATACCTTGAATTACTAAGAAATGTGGAACAAAGAAAACGTAGCGCGAAGAACGACCTGAATTGTCATTGGCGATATCAAAAGACCTTTCACAGAAAATTAAGATTCCTGATTCACACAAGCAGAGCGTACAATTATCGAGGAAATGTATTAAGCTGTCGGCACCATTAATGAAAAGAATCTTTTCCTCATCTGTTAATACGATGACTAAACATGTAGAAGAGCTTCTTCAGAAGAAAGAAACACGTGGAGTGTCAACCATTCTGTTGGTAGGAGGATATGCAGCTTCTGATTTTGTCCAACGTGCCTTTCGAGAGATGTTTGAGCAGAAGTATAAGATTATATTCCGTTGACGCCAGATATGATAGTTTTAAAAGGCGCTGTTATAATGGGTCATCTCGGAGAACCAATCGTAGACAGGATGACAAAATATCATTACGGTCTAGGGCTTAGTGCAGCAACAATCTCAGGACGTAGAATATCAGTAGAAGAAGATAAGACAAAAACGTTTTTCTCTTTAATCAAGAAAGGTCAAACGATTAAAGTTGGTGATGTAGTTACGGAATACGAAGTCGTCTTAAAAGCGAAATCCCAATGGGCAAGCATTGAAGTCTATACAACTGACGAAGATGTGCCAAGGACTATCATTGACGAGGAACACTTCACCAAAGTAGGAAGCATCAATGTTACACTTCCGCAATTCAAACACGAAAGCATCCTTATCCTCACTATAACTTATTGCGAGACAGAATTCAAAGTGATAGCTGAAGACAATACTACAGGTCGATGTTTCGTTGGTATCTGCAGGTTTCTTGGAAAATAAAGCACCAAAATCAGAATACTCACAACAGTTTTGTGTGAAAAGTATAATTTTATATAACTTTAATTTTAACTTGTTTTCAGCTTATATATTGTATTTAATTTAACAGTTAGTAATGTTTGGTTTTTTCTAATTTATGGTAAAAGTTTGAAACACTGAATTTTGCACTTAATAGAAATAAAGATTATATAATGCATCATAAAGAAATATTATTTAAGCTTTTAATGTAAAAGAGATAGACAGTTCAAACCAGCGTGTTTCCTTATACTCAGCATTTATTCTCAATACATGCTTCACTATACAATTCTACTTATTCATCTTACTGTTCTCCTGGACGTTGAGCATGTTTCAACAGACCGTTCATATTCAGGAAATCAGCTCCTGTTCTCGCCAGTTTGTTACCTTTTTCGCATTAAGCAGACTTCAAACAGGCTTATCAAGAGGACTTTACACACTAGCATTATCATTTAGCCTTTTTAACTTTTTTATTCGAATGTCATTGATGAGTCTTTTGCCTGGCGTACAAATTTTATAATCCTGATATCTATGATGAGTATATTTACCATCACGTTCCACTACATATCACAGAATAATTAAAGGTTTCATGTGGAGCAGGATATACTCACCCTTAAGATCACCTAAGATCCCCACCGATATTTGGGGTTGGCTTTACTTAAAATTAGTATTTAGTTTTTGATTATTGTTATTCGAATTACACTTCTTCCTTTTTGTCGTGCTGGTGTAAGCTTTATTTCGACCTAGGAGTTTTCAAGGTACCCTAGGTATCTTTCTCCTATTTTGCATACATTAACTTACCACTGTGAATCGACAGTAGGGGTCGTAACCATAATGACAAAGAGAGGTCTTACATTTATCAATTGAAAACTTCCATCAACGGTATTGTTTACGTAATTTTGACATGTCAGCAAAAGGGTGGCAAGTAAATTGACTATCATAAAAATTCGAAATAAGAAAATTTATACTTTGAATTCGTTATTTTCGAGGGAACCAATTTTGTGGATTTCGATAGTAAAGGTGTACCAGTCCACGACTTAAAATTTTACAGAAGTGCAAATTTTCTACATGTTTGTATAGAGACATTAGCTAACCCACGGAATCCAATTTTAAAGAAGAAAAAAAACATTTTATAACCAAAAGGATCTAAAAAAAAAACAAATCCATCTAAGGTCAACTTTGCCTGAGGGAGTTGAAGCCTTAATTTCTTAATAATTTCAAAATATATAAACGGACAATTTGAGAAAGGTTTGTTATGAATCATGTTAGTACCGAGGTACTGACTACTGAGCTGATGATATCCTCGGGGACTGATAGTCCACAGCAGAGGTATCGACCCAGTGTTGTAAAAAGATGAAAACAACACGTTATAAATTTCATGCATCCGAAGCGTTTTTACCTTCATCAGGAACGCTCAAAGCCGAATATTTGAAAGCAAAGGATATTTAAGAACCGAATCAATCGAAGAGCTATATAACGAAATGCACCAAAAAATAGTCAAATCCATCTGAGGTCAATTTTGCCTGATGGAGTTGAAACCTTAGATTCTTTATAATTTCAAAATTTATAAACGGACAATTTGAGAAAGGTTTGTTATGAATCATGTTATGAAAACATGATTTTTGACATTGAAATACAAGAACCTGAAAATCAGAGATTCAACAAACAACCTAAAAACTCTTTTCATACATAAAAGGCCAAAACAATGAAAACACTGGTATTGCACCTCTTATGAGTGAAGGTTTACTACATACAGATCCCTTGAAAAAGCAAATATATTAAACGAACAATTTAAATCGGCTTTTACATCTGAGACTAATACAGTAATCCCTGACAAAGGTCCATCAACACATCCAATAATGGACAACATAGACATCAACAGAGAAGGCATCTATAAATTAATTAAAAATATAAATCCTAAAAAAGCAACAGGACCAGATAACATAACTGGAATAGTGCTAAAAGAAAACATTAACACATGCACAGACATACTCACTCTAATTTTTACAAAATCAATACAAACAGGAAAAGTACCTCATGATTGGAATCACGCAAACGTAACACCTGTTTTCAAAAAGGAGACAAACATCATCCTGGTAACTATAGACCAATCTCATTAACATGTATTTCCTGCAAATTATTAGAGCACATACTTGCAAGCAACATCATGAAACACCTTGAATCAAACAACATACTTTATGACTTGCAACACGGCTTCAGGACAAATAGATCTTGCGAATCCCAGATAATTTCACTAATTCACCAGCTGTCATCAAATAACGATAAAAACATACAAACCGATCTAATCATCATGGATTTCGCAAAAGCCTTTGATAAAGTTCCACATAACCGTTTACTATATAAACTTAAATTTTTGGTGTATCAGAACAAGCTACAAACTGGATTAAATCTTTCCTTTCTAATCGTACACAAACAGTCATACTAGAAAACCATTCCTCTGACAACATACCAGTTACATCAGGTGTTCCTCAGGGCACTGTATTAGGTCCAATACTATTTTTAATATACATCAATGACTTACCTGACTATTTACATCACAGTCAAATCAGGCTCTTTGCTGACGATAGCATCGTTTACCGACACATAAAATCAACATCAGATTGCCTTAAACTTCAAGAAGACTTAGAAGGGGCAATCAAATGGGAACAAGACTGGCTAATGCAGTTCCACCCTGACAAATGCAACATACTTCGAGTGACCACAAAGAAAACACCTATTCATTTTTATTATAATATGCACGGTCACATTCTTGAGTCAGTTGAAAATGCAAAATATCTAGGCATAACTATATCATCCAATTTAAAATGGAACAAACACATTCAGAACATGACATCAAAAGCAAATAAGACCCTTGCATTCATCAAAAGAAATCTAAAAATAAATTCAGTAACAATCAAAGACCGAGCATACCAAGCCCTTATTAGACCGAAACTAAAATACTGCTGCACTGTCTGGGACCCTTACACAACAGAGAACATTTACTCCATAGAAAAAGTCCAAAGACGTGCAGCAAGATACGTATTTTCTAAATACCAATATACTGAAAGTGTAACAAACATGATAAACACATTTCACTGGCCAACATTACAAGAAAGAAGACTCAAAAGCCGATTAAATATGTTCCATAGAATTACAAACAACAAAATTGCCATACCACATACTGACATACTAATTAAAAGCAAATCAAACACCAGGTCTAACCACGAACAAACATACCGACAAATTCGATGCAGCAAAGACAGTTTCAAATTTTCATTTTCTGCCAAACTATAAAAGACTGGAACAAACTAACAGAACCAATAGCCCGCAGCACCACTACTGAGAGCTTCAAGGAGAAACTCACTAGAGACATTCTCCTTGACACTTACAAATACCTACATGTTTAATATGTATCTTGTTTTTATCTTATACCAAAATTAAAAATAAAATTGAAAATGTTACTTACATATACACTTGTATACATAAAAATGAAAATTATTATGAAATTAAATATATTTTAATCATTAATAATACTGTTAAACCAGGCATGTGCCAGAAAGTAATCATCAACCAGTTGATGTTTTCTGTATGTAAAGAAGAAAGATGTCAGAACCGAAGTACTTACTACTGAGCTGGTTATACCCTCGGGGACTGGTAGTCTGACAGCAGAGATATCAACCCAGTGCTGTTAAAAATGAAGAAGTATGCAACGATACTTATATACAATGGTAGTATACAAACAAGATGTAATAAACCATACCAACAAATATTTCGGCTCATCAAATAGCCTTCTTCAGTGTCAATGTATTTATCAAATGAAACATTATAGGATTTTCTGTGTAAAATTTGCTCTCTCGTAATGGTATTATTTAAACAGGTTGATATCATCGGAAATCTTCCACCTTTTAAAACTTATCAAAAGTTAATACAGCGTTGACGTGACTGCGTACTTATACATCCCAACATGTCCAAAACTTAATTTACATAGTATTTTTACTGGGAAACCACCCTACTCCAACCCTGATGTAACCTAATTTGGAAAACATTGATTGACCGGTATAGCCATATGCATTGAGAGAATGTTTTAAAAGCATTTCAGCATGAATATTGTTTCCTTCAATAATGAATGGTCTCTTTTGTTTGTTATGACTGGCCATACTTAACTAGAAATATTGATGTTCGTATGCCAATACACCAAAAATAATACAAGTGCTGTGATTTTTTCAAAACCACCACAGTTGGAATCTGCATTTTCTACGTGCTAACATTTTGGATTAATCACATTTATTTTTCTTATTCAGAATGTTTGCCGAACCTCTTCCTAAGCGCCAGTCTATTGAATGTTTTTTTTTCAATCATTTGAACGTGCCTGCGGTTAACAGTTCGTTGTCATCTAAGTTATATCATTTCTTTGGCAATTGAAACGTCTTTTGAATCACTGCTTTGACTCAACAACATGAAGCAGGCCATAGACCGAAATTTAAGTTTTGGAGAAAATAAAATGAGCAAAGATATTTTAAACTCAATAACATCTTTGTAAAATACATATAATAGATCTTTTGGTCCAGGCAACCTTAGGCAATTGCCTTTCATTTGTACCTAGTATGGACAAAAGCTTTGCTGTAGGGACTTTTGTATGAAATAAAGCAGGGAGGCGGTAGGTTCACCAAACCCCAACTTTGGACCACAAATGTAGACGATCCGTAACTTTACCCACCTGGATCTTTTGGTCCAGGCAACATTAGGCAATTGCCTATCATTTGTACCTAGTGTTGACAAAAGTTTTGCCGTAGGGACTTTTTTATGAATTAAAGTAGGGAGCCCGCAGTAGGGTCACCATACCAATACTTTGAACCGTTCCCCGATTATCGTTCTAATTTTAAACTGAAAAGTTCGTATTGTTGTGATTCCATCCTGTTCTTGTAAATTCGAATCAATACAAGCTTAAGGGACTTGCTGTTTTGAAAAGCTGTAATAATCTTTGATTTGAACATTTTGGCGATTAAATTAGCCAAAACCTTGAAGTTCATATCAATTCATATATCGTGCTTCTTGTTGTCACTGTCACATAAAACACATTTCCTTTTGAAATGTAATAAACAAATTGCAAGTTTTCAATCGTACCAAAACGAAAACTGTGGATATTTATTAGCTTTTACTTCAACTTATAATTCTGAATGCAAAATTCTGTACTTGACGGTCCAAAAACGGTATGTATCAGCATTTGGATTTAATTTCATCTTTACACTAGATAAGTATGTTCTACTTTTATTTTTTTTTTTTCATTATTATAAAGACAAGCCGTTTGTAATCAAAAGTAATCAAAAGGAGAGGAGTAGCAAAAATAATTTTTGAAAATCCTATAAGAGATGCTCGGCTGTCAAGAAAAATTATGTTGTTTTAAATATATATATATATATATATATATATATGAATAAAAATCAATTTTGTCTTCGTGAAAATGTATAGCATTTCGTCTTCCTACTGGAAATGATTGTCATCAGATTTCAAAGGACGTTTCATGTTAATGTAAGTCTTCGGTTTTTAGGCGTGATCAGTTTGGTGCGTATTTCTTATTGTTCGCTAGCTTGATACACCTTATTGTTCGCTGGCTTATGGTTCGCTAGCTTGAGTCTGGTCATATAATTGACACAAATTATTTTTATGAAGCCTTTGCTTATAACTAAATATTAATGATAAAATCTCATAATAAGGCTATTTTGACAGTTGCAAGAGGTTTTCAGTCATAATGATTATATGTAAAACAAATATTCTAAAACGATATTAATACTGATATAAGATAGATTTTGTGTTATGCACACCTGAGGTAATACTTTTGATTTTCGAAATCAAAGGACCACAAAAGTTGTAATATATCATACAGCATCCTCATGTTTATACTATTACAGTACACGTTTTAAATTATACTTTGATGTTACTCATAATTATTTCCGCTCTAAAAGTGTTGTTGAAAATGTCGTTTTACATGACATTACTATTTATTATTTTATTGGTTCTGTAAAAAGTTTATAAAAGGAGATCATTAACCAAAATTATTTGATTTGTACCTGTTCCATTTACTCAGGCAGAGTTTACCTTAGATGGATTTTGGGATTCATTTTAGGTCCAATTTGGGTATATAGCTCATAACTTTTGTATGTATTTATACGTCTCTAGTTTTGCAATGTTTTGGTGTGAGCGTTCCTGATGGAGGTAAATCTAGAGAAGCGACATCGACGCACAAAATTTATCAAGTGTTATGCTCATTTATCTGAAAGATAGTTTTGCTTCCAAAATAATTTTGGTTTTGACTAGAGCACTCCTATTCATTTTAGGTTTATCACCAAAATTGAAGCTGTCAGACTGTGACTTTTACCAAAGATTGAAAAATTTATATAAAATGGCCCTGCTGATAAAAAACATTAAGTGATATTTGACCTATCATTTTATTTGTACAATCCCGAAAACATTATGTCTGAAATGGATTCAAATATACAAGTAAATATATTCAAGGCAAACAATAATAACTGCCATAGAGGCGACAAACTTGAACCTAGGAAAACTTAAAACTGCCGTGAAAATTACAAAAACTAAACTGTCGCCGAATAAGGATACTAAATTAGAGCATTAGACACCTATTATCAAAATAAAAAAAAACGGTCATTTAGTTTTAATCTTAATCACGAATCATCACAATCGCTGTGGACCAAATTAATGAATAAATAGAGGACATGTGATTACAACTGTTCACATCTAGTTAATCTATTTGGAATAAACTAGCTTTAATTTATGGAACATAACCAGTAGGGCATCCAAAAGGAGCGTAGGGATCTTCTTCTATGTGTCACACATTATTTTGTACTAAATTTTATATTCAAAACTATCTAAATATGTTGATTTCTATTACAGTTTATTAACGTGTACATTTCGTATGCACCAGGCATATTTAATTTATTCAATAGAAATGATCTCGAAATTCATAATAAATTTAAATGTCCGAAATATTTGTTTACACCTGAAACATGTTAGATTATTAAATTATATTTGTCAATACTTATGGTCAAGATTGAACTTAAATCTTGCGGTTATTCAATATTTCTATTTGATCAATTATGTTTAATTCAATACACAAGCGTGTAAATAATTTCTCTTTGATAAACGGAATCAATCTGTTATCTAATTTCTGTTGACAAAATGACCATTGCTAACTGTTGTTAGCAACGCTATTTGGTATTTAAATGGACAATATTGTAAAGTTAGGGACTCCGTTTGGATATGCCAACGAGAGCACATGAACTGCGTTCGGATTTTCCATCGTAATCATATATATTGTTTTTGGTTTAAAATAACTAATTTGCAACACTGATATTTTATATTTGGACTTTATTAAATGAATTTGGACTTTACCAATTCGTTTATGTTTATTGTATTGAACTGCCGACTTGTGTTTGAATAAAGAGCTAGTACCCCGTATTGTGAATCGTTCCCATAGACGGAATCCCACTAAAAGCCATTTGGCAATATTTATCTGAAACGTACAAAATCTTTCTCATATATACATTAATTCTCAACCTTACGAATTGAGACTCGGGGAAAAATATCACGATTGGAAAGAAAACATTCAATAAATGTTCATATCAGACGACTTTTTGGTGTATTGAGACCATTTTAAACGTTTCACTCAATCGTTGAGACGAGGACATATCGTATCCGTCAATACATGTGTGATGGTAGCCGTAAATCTGAGGTTGCTGCTTATAAGTTAGCCATTGAACCACAATCTTGCCATCTTTTTACCTTGATTGTGATAGCACCGATTGATACTTCTCACTGATTCTGTACCTAACATAAGCAACAGGATGACTGCATCTAGTGAAGCAGGATCTGCTTAGCACTTGAGATATCCAAACAATTTTGATGGGTCTTATTGCTCAGTTATTTTTTCCTATGTATTGTTTCGGGAACTTGTTATCTTTCTTTGTAATTTGAAATAAGTCTGTCTGGAGTGTTTATATTTTTGAATTTGTCTTCTTTATTAGCAGTAGAATATTTAACTTTGGTACAAAACTGCACAAAGTGCAAAACTATCCTCATTTTGAGATCTTGTCATTTATATTGAGACATGAACAAAGCTTAACCAAAACGATATGTGTTTTATAATAGAAAAGCGAAAGATACCAAAGGGACATAAACACTCATAAGTCGAAATAAACTAACAACGTCATGGTTAAAAAAATAGACCAACAGATAAATAACAGCACACAAAACACAACATAGAAAACCAAAGACTGAGGAACTATGAACCCCATCAAAACTGGGGATGATCTCAGGTGATCCGGAAGAGTAAGCAGACCCTGCTCCACATGTGGCATCCGTCGTAGCTCATATAAGTACAAACCCGGTGGTTAGTGTAATTCGGTAGGTCACTTTTGGAAAAGGGGACGAGATTGTAGTTACGCCAATTTGAACATATCCGTCGTCATCTGTGAAACAGATATGCCATAACGGTCAACCACCTCGTGATGTCGTCCGCAAAATTTACAAAGGGATGATTTCAACTTCACCACTTGGAACGTTAACTCTTGAAAACTCTAAAATATCACGGGTGAAATAGTTCTTAAAGTTATTTTGATTTAGTTTTCTTATAACAATATAAGGGTGACTGTCCGTCCTGCATAAGTTTTATTTTATTTGAAAAGTTAAGATTGTCTCATCTGATGCCCATTAATTTTTATGCATAGTCATATCTGTAAAACGAAGATCCTTGCTGATTTTTTGTAAAACAACTGTCATCTTCCTGACTTGGCACAGGCATTTTCCTAAGCAAATGTAAGGTTAAATCTGGATTTCTTGCTTGCTTATACATCCACTTGTATAACAGTTGTTTAACGTTCCGTAATATTGCCAAATTAGGGAGCAACACTAACAGAATTAATTGGTTTACGTGGTCATATCTGGCATCCAGTAGCATACATCACAGACAAACAACACAGCTTAATTTAACGTTCAATAGATATCAGAAGTTATCCCCGGCTTAGTATATTTCTAGGATTTTGATTGGTTAACGCACGTCGTTACAAAACCCATAGCCCCTGGGTGTTGCTAACCCATATACCCGGACGTTGCTACCCATTACACCGGGGAACTTCACGCGCGTTTTCCTTAGTTCCATGGTTGTTCCTTGTGAAATATCGAATTCTGTAGATTATCCATGATGTCTGTAATTAAATATTTAATCCACTAAGGATTTTATATTATTATTTCGATCATTTGCACTCGTTTTAGTAAATGTATCACTTGTCTTCCACATTGTCAATGAATGGGACTACTGACCTAGCTATGCAAATGACCCACGTTGACGTCTAACCGTCTATGATGTAACTCTCACAACATTGAGAGCCAAATTCGACCCATTCCGTTTCTCTGTCCCTACACCCTGTTAAGAATATGTCAAATTCCCAAATTTCAATAAAAGATTTAAAAAATGAAAAAAGCCTTGCTTTCTCGATAAACCTTGTGGTCGAATTTCTCTAAAATCGCCAGATTTGGACTAAGACCGGGAATAAATTCGTTATCAACGTTCATATCCGTAGATATGGATATTATAACACCCTTCAGTACCCTGCACATCCTTCGGCATCGCCTCAAGGAGCGCATGACTTTTAAAGTGTTGCGCATGACTATCAAAATGGTGCGCACGGTTTTCAAAGATGGTGTGCAAGACTTTCAAGAACTGGCGCACACGACTTTCAAACTTGTGTGCATGACTTTCAAACTGGTTCGCATGACTTTCAAACTGGCGCGCACAACTTTCAAATTGGTGCACACGACTTAAATGTCCGTCAAACGAAAATATTTCTATTTACTTGGCACTTAAGAGGCTCCGTAAGGGTCTCCTCTCATAATGACATATACACTAACCCGATAGAATTCATAAAAATTAAAATATAAGTTCAAGGGTATACAAAATGAAACTACGCTATAAAATCCTCATGTGTCCTTATCGCATCTCTGGACCAACCATCATAAAGAACGCTAAAAGTCAAAAATCTGAAAGCTGGATGCACATATACCGAACCACGAGTATGAGTTCAGAAATGTATACTAGGCGGATGAAGTTGGTAAATAGATATAAGAAGATGTGGTATGAGTGCCAATGAGACAACTCTCCATCCAAGTCAAAATATATAAAAGTAAACCATTATAGGTCAAAGTACGGTCTTCAACCACGGAGCCTTGGCTCACGCCGAACAGCAAGCTATAAAGGGCACCAAAAATTACTAGTGTAAAACCATTCAAACGGGAAACCAACGGTCTAATCTATATAAAAACGAGAAACGAGAAACACTTATGAACCACATCAACAAACGACAACTACTGAACATCAGATTCCTGACTTAGGACAGGTGCAAACAATTGCAGCGGGTTTAAACGTTTTAATGGTACCAAATCTTCACCCTTTACCGAAACAATAGTGTAACATCACAACATAGAAAGACACACTATAATAATATCGCTGCTAAGGTGAGCAAATTTTATAATTTCAAAATTGAAATCATCTCGTTTGTCATGGACTCTGGTATTAAAAGATGACCACTGTAGTCAAATTCGGGGTATATGTCTAAAAATAAAGATGCAGAGGAAGCTGTATATGTGGTGTCTACAATATCTATTTCATGACTATTAATGGGACCAAATGAGAAAAGTTCGTATTGTTAATGGAAAGAACATCTTCAATACACCTGTGTGTAAAATTAGATGATAAAGCTAATTTGATCTAATATAAAATTAAGAAGATGTGATATGATTTCCAATAAGACAACTCTGCACAAGAGACCAAATGACACAGAATTTAACAACTATAGATCATCGTACGGCCTTCAACAATGAGTAAAACCCATACAGCTATAAAAGGCCACGGAATGGCATATGTAAAACAATTTATGTACAATGAACGAAAAACAAATATGATATACACCAACAAACGACAACCACTGAATTACAGACTCCTGAATTGGGACAGGCACCTACATAATGTGGCGGGGTTAAACTTGTTAGCGACCCTCTTTCTAACCTGGGACAGTGGTGTAACAGAACAACAATTGAACAAACTATAAAATTCAGTTGAAAAGGGCTTAACTCATCAGATCGATACAAAGCAAAAACAAGTAACAAAAACACAGAGTGGACTTATACATCTCCATTACCCTTTCGAAAACAAAACGCACACATTAAGATATTTCCGGGAAAACCACCAGACCCCCTCTCGCTTCCCTCGTTTGTGGATGCATTACGCATTATGTATACACAATATTAATCTTTGACCATTTACGCTGCTGTAGGTCGTATTATCTTGGATGCCTAGTTACGCGTTGCATTGCCTCATAAATGAAAACAGGTCTAAATATGGGTAAAATATATATATCACCAACAAAAATTAAAGCAATGATTTACGTTCTTAAAAGTAATTACACACTTCAACCAATTACAAGTATATCAATTGGTAAACAAATGCTGTTTTCTGATCATTAAGTCTGGTCACGCCTTGTCTTTCACGATCCAAATAATGCGTTGAATGATCTTTCACGATCAATTTTGATAAAAAAATCAACAAAAATAGACTTTTTCAAAAATAATATGAACTTTTTCAAGTAATAACATAAATATATTTTACTGGACTATCTGACATATAAAGATTAAGTTTTAAATAAATCATGATATATTGGAATGTGACTATTATAGTTACAAAACGTGATTTTTTCTTAATGATTTTCATAGGATTGTGTGTCGCCTTTTGTGTTTTCTTAAAAAGTACTGCATTTTTTCATTTATTAAGTGCACAGTTTTATTAAGGAAGTTGAATCATTTTGACAGACATAATTTTTTTCTAATTTGTTCCACCTTTTGAAACTACAGCAGATTGTTTCATAGATTTTGAAGTAGAATTACACTTAATTGCATTCACGATCCGATACCAGATCTTTCACGATCTGATCGCAATGCTTGACCACCGTTAGTTATTCTTTCACGATCAATTCTCTCGATAAACCGAATGACACCCGTGAATATGTAAATGATGTATTTTACAACGATGTTATAAATATTTTTTCGGAGAAGTCTTATATTTATACTCATATTTATTTTGTCCCAAAACTATATAATTGCGCAAAAGGCCATTTTAGGCCACAAACGTCAATTATGACATCATAGTGACATATTAGGTGACCTAAATGCATTACCGTTTTAAGACTGTACTTAC
>JAASAO010002386.1:0-14933 GCA_017311375.1 Mytilus coruscus | reverse complement strand
TTCACGCGACCTAAGGGATTCTACTGGGGTCCCGTATTGTGATGCATTAACATCAGTGTACATTTTACAAGATATTGTCAATAATAGTACTAGTAGTATCTGTTTTCTTCAATATTGTTGTTGAAATGACGTTATGTTTCCATTTTTAGATGGTATGATACTAAACCTAACGGGAGGTATTGTGCCAGATTTTCTTATGATGAAGACGTAATCTTTCAATCAGTTTAATTAAGGTCTGGAGCTGGCATGTCAGTAGCTCACAGTCCGTGTAACGAAATTAACAATACGAACGATGCCCGAATCATATACGGACGATGCCCGAACGATGTACGTACGCTTCCCGAACGGTGTACGAATGCAAACGAAACGCTGACCGAACGTTGTACGGACGCTGAACGAATGATGTACGAACGAAACCATGTACCATAAACCATCTAAACCATAAATAAGCGCCTTTATCGTACATCGTATGGTTTTGCGTACATCGTTTCGTTTATGAACCGTATACCGTATCGTTTAGCGTACATCGTTTCGTTTGCGTATATTCGTATGGTTAAGCGTACACCGTTTCCTGGTGCATATTTTCGTTAAGCGTATTTTCTAAAATATAAAACTTGAATTGTGTTCTGTTAAATCTTTTATATAAGTGATATAGACTTAAAATTTAGATTTGATGCATGTTTTGGTGTTTAATCATTCATTTAATAAATTATAATTTATTCTGTCTCGATGTTGATCCAAAACTAAAGTTTGAATGAAATAGATTAAAACAAATTAAAAGATACGATTATGAATTTTGTTAGCCGGAAATACGTATTGGTGAATGTCGAGTAAACTGTAGTCTGCAGGGTGTTTAGTCAACATTTTTTTATATTATAGAGATATTTTATTCATCTATCAAATCAGTCGAAAAAACAAATATTCAAGAAATTTCAAATAGAAACAATATTCCGTTATGTGCCTCATCAACCCCAAACATAAATTCATACCAATGTACAGACGATTGTGTATTATCTTTACTACTAATGCACTTGACTTTTAACAATCATCAAAGAGCGTGTCCGGCAAATGAAATTTCTAAATTAAAGTTGAATATTATAATTTAGGTTTTCATTTTCGTAATTTTTAACTAAAACAAATTTATCAATCTTTAATTTTGCATAAGACCATTAGTATACTATGTCTTCATTTTCCTATATACACCTGATATTTCTTATTTTATGATTTTTTTCAGAATTATCTTTCGCATGTATTATTACATCTTAAATAATGTCGAAGCAACCGCCCTAAATATACATATGATATACAGGATCTATATGTCTATCGTTGTCGTGATACACATGTTTGCATAACAAAGGATGTCACTTGTTTAATATTATACACCATTTTAAATGTCCATCCTAATAAAGCGTTTAATAGTTGCCACTGGACGTTAAAGCATATTATAAATTCATCCGTCATATGTCAAGTTCTTTACTAATTGTAAACTCATACGAACATGTGAAACTAACTGCAGATTTTCACTGCCGAAATAATTGAAATAATTGTAAACAAATACCACTTAATCACATCCCTACGCCACAAAGTCTAGCTTTAATGTAAGATAAATTATTATCATTATTTTATTTCAAAACATTTTAAATAATTTTAAATCAAACGGTAATGTTTACTAAGTTTGACAATAAAATAGACAAACCAAACAGTTATTTTCATTCCTTATTTTTAAACAATGCGTACTGTTTCAATGGTCGGTGCCTGATGTATGTTATGCAAATTCTATCGCCATGTTTGTCAATTATAAAGCTAACATAGAACAGGTAAAACAACAATGTCTTATAGAAATACTTCAGGCATATTTCCAATTTCTGTTGTAATGTGGTTTAATGCAAAAGGTAACTCCTGTCAATACTGATTTGTACCTCTTTCAATGCATTTGGGATTAATAACAATATCTATGGTTAGTCATCTTTCTTTACTCACAAAGTATTCGACTAAATTATGTTTTCATTTCAGAAAATAGGTATTGCTGGCGAATGTTAAATATTGACCCTAGACTTTTCAATTGTTTAGTTGTTGGGTTACTCTGATCTCGAAACTTGACATTTTATGGTCATTATTTTTGCATCCAATTGACCAATTTATTAAAAGATATTTATGTAGACTATCCGTTAGTTTCGTTACAATTTAGCATAAACTACTAGGATTTTTCTAACTAATACGAAACCACTCGGAATGCGCCTTGTATGTTGAAGGCCTACATCTATTTGAATAATTTAGCCTTGTCTCAAATATAATGAATAGAGAAAATACAATATAATATAGAGTAATATATAAAACTGGACTTAGAGTGAAGAGTTTGTAAATAGAATTCTAATCTTACATGAATAGTTCATAAATTTTGTGTATTTTTGATATATGATTTACAGACTAAACAACTTCTTTGATTTTGATGAAATAAAGGTCATATACATGCCAATAGAAGCAAAAGTATAGTGATCTTTCTAATTTTGAAAACTATATTTCACTTCTTCAATGTGAAAAGTGACGAAAATGTGATACTATCCTCAACAGAATGGCACAGCTATGGGGATTTGTTTAATATTAACAAGGTTTAAATCATGTCATTTGAAGAACTTCAACATATTTCTCAAAACTGTATCAATGAGTACTCTAAGATTTTATCACCAGCAACTATAATAGACAGTTAGACGTACTGTGTAATATACTCAAGTTTGACTATGTGTGTTGGCAATTTTACATATAAAACCTATTTAACGTTAGGGTGACGGTGTTTGACAGTCTGAAGGGACAGTATCAAGGTTTAATAAGGCAAAGCTTCTGTGTCTCAATCTTACTAAAGTTCTTTATTATATGTAATAGATATGTATTCGAGATACGATAATGTAGTTTTTTTATTACACCTGGTCAACTATGATGGGATAATGTCTAATGAGAGAATTTAACCATAGACTGAATAACGGCTTGCAAAGTCTTAGTGCTAAATAAATTAAGTTTTGAATCAGGTTACACAGTATAAAATAATAGCCTTTTGTAAAATGACAATGTCATACAACAAAGGATGATTTTAACGACCTTGGATGGCTATACAGCCTTGCACGAGTTTGAATCATTACAACTATGACAATCTATTTACAATGTTCAAACATCCCCACACGCCAAACTTTGTACAAAAAAAGCTGATTGGACATTCGATGAAAATTGTCACGCCCTCATGAATTGGCGTACGTCCTACAAGTGCCTCAGAAAGCTTCCATAAAATAATGTTAACAAAAATTCGGATAATTTTATTTTTTAACATAAATTCAAACTTGCAAGACACGAATTCCACATTTTATTTGATTTTTAAGTCAAATAGATTTAATTTTGTATACCACATTAATTAATTTTACTTGCAATTTATAAATAGCGATCTTAAAGGTACAACATCTTATAAACATAAACATTGAATAGATTGAATGAGCCATTCTTTACTCAGGTTGAGATGGAATATTTTCGTTATTATTGATGATTAAATTCGAAATCCCTGAAATATCGTCTCATGACATAGCACGAAAAATGGCGAAACTGAACTTTCAACAGCGGGCGATGATTTACAATTATACCAATATTACTTGCAATGGATTTTTTAAATGCATTAGTAGAACTTATCAATTGTATACGGTTTACTTTATCAATCGATGGCAGTCGATTCCTTTAGAAATTACTTAATCGAATTGAAGTCTACATGCACGAAAAAGTATTGTCTGACGTGAAACCTATGTAGTTCCATATCTACGTAAGCCTGTTGATTTCGAAATAAGCTTTTGTAACGTAGAGAAAGTCAAGCTTAATCGGTTTGTCTAATGTAACCTAGCATACATATTCCACTGTAGTTAGGTGTGTATAAGACTTTCTTGCTTAACAGTTTACATGACCACGTCATACTGTACTTATAGGAAAAATTCTTTTTCACCAAACTTATTTTATTTACTTCTTCTATTTTAAATTACAGTATGATACTTTGATCCATTAACAATTGTACAAATATCTTCTCCATTGAAAATTGAATTTGTGAACTTAAATATTGTATTTAAGGTCTCTTCTTAGGATATAAGCGTTATCAAAGGCTTTAAGTCGACAAGATAACTGTGTCAATACGTCGCATATTTAAGTTGTCAATATTACTTAAAGTACAATGGTAAATACATCTTTGACTTATGGACACCACGATCGGCATCTCTATAAGTTAAATAACCATGCTTACCTATTTAAATTCGAAAGAATTATGCATTCATATGGATACTTTATCATCACAATCCGACTTACATTCAGGATCCTATATTAATTTACTTGTCATAACGAATTTGTATACAAGAAAGAAATTTTTGATTTAAATTTACTGAATATAAATAAAACTTCATATGTAACAGCCCTTACGAACGAATTCGGCTTGGACTTTGTTATATTTGTTCACCTGTCCTAATTCGTAAAATGATTAATCATCGTATCTAAACTTGAATTTAAAATATGTTGATTAATTTTACGTGATGTGGAACTTCTAGAAATTTCACTGTTGTCGATCAACATATCTTTAAAGTTGTTATCGACTGGGAACTTCATAATTTCGTATTAAAATTTAATTATAAAAATTTCAAATCCAGGACTTTTTCATGTATTTCTATAAATAACATTACTTAACAAATGGAACAAGACTTCTTATAATTTAAATGCTAAAATTCGAACGTACATTAACTCAATTTTAAATAATCTGAATAAAACGAGATATTTATATTTTATATCAAATTACGAATGCTTGGGAGCTATTGCAGTCTGGAACTAGGACTAACGTTTATTTTAAAATAGCGAAATGGTCCAATCACCTTTTATCCGAATCAACGATCCTTTATAATAAAGATTGGCGTGCAATTGTGTCTGAATCAATAGTATCAATTTAGATAAATATATTCAATTTTGAAAGATTGTACATTTGTCGAGTTGAGGCTATTTCATTCGATAGTTATATCTATCTATAACTGCATGCTGAAGTATCAAACATAAAGTGAATCAAAATTAATATCTAATTGTCAAGATATTTTGAAAAAGGGATAAATCGTATAGGCAGTCCAATTGAAGAACTAGAAATTTATCTGACATAACTTTCTTCTGTCCACTAGCAAATGGTTCCACACTGTTTTCTGAAAATATATAACTCGGCAAATATTGAAAACGGGCGACCCATAAGGCTAATCATCCAGACCAAAGAAATAACAACTGTTCAAGAGTCGAGCTTTCATGAGGTTCAAATTAATTCAAACTGATTACAGTATTCTCATAATTGGTCTTGAAAATTAAGTTATATGGAAATTATGAGAACTTGTCAGTCCATGGTACATAAATTTCATTTTGTAATAATATTAACTTATTAATTTGTATCTAGAAACGTTTCTAAAGTGTCATAAATTTACCATTGGAATCAGAATAAATTCCCAAAGTGTTTATGAAGAATAAATTTCTAACATAACTTGATTTCTAAATTAGTATTCGGGTGAAAACAATCAGAGAAAATTTTAATTGTCTTTTAGTAATTTAAATCAATAAGCCTAAGTCTTAGAACTAACATTTGTTCATTAAAGAGCAATCTTACAACCTTATTCTGAGGTGGAAGGACATTACATAATTAGAAGGGATGTTTAATTAGCACTCCATGAATTAAGACTGATTGTTACCGGCTAATGTCATATACTTGGAATTAAGGAAATAGTAGGACCTATTCATGTGCTTGGGAACTCCTGCATTAGTATTCAAACGCGAATCTATTGACGTTAAACTTTATTAAAACCTTTCTTCTATTGAAATATCTAAATAAGTGATTTAATACATTTTAAATCACTTTTTCAAAATTTTTGTCCTGCTGATAATATTTAAGATTGTATCCTATAATTGGAAATCAGTGATTTTCATGCGTTTTTAACTATATGTCAATCTTAACAATTTAAAGATTTTGTAGACAAAACGATGGTTATATGAATTTTAAATATAATCAAAAGTTACTTTAATACATTGTCAGTTCAAAATATCTTCAAAACTCCCAATAAGAACTAGATTGACTGGGATATACCATATCGATAATTTTACATCTGTCTTGTATCGTCATAAAAAAGAGTGTCCATGTAACAATTAGAACCAGGTTGGTATATATTATAAAGTTTTGTATCGCCTTTCATTATCACATCTGACGATGACATTTACCTTTAAGGCCATCAATTGTATTCTGCAAAACCTTAAGATCGTGTAATTATGGGATTTTTTTATCATAATTTATACATTGACGTTAATAATAATCATGTAACATTAGCTTAACCACTGTATGAATTAAACGTCCTGCTTATTTCTTGTTCGATGATCCAGGAACAAGATTGATTGTGAATGAAAATAATCACTAAATTCTTAAACAATATATAAAATGGCTATCCAACAATTTTAGGTGATGATCATAGATTTTCTGGTATTTTCCTAAGTTCTGAAACTTCATCAAATCAAAATTTAAATATATTAAATGTTTAATATTTTTGACGAGGCTGCATGCACATTGACTATATTTCAGTATTTTTTTCGCAATCGATATTTAAATGTTTTGTGAACTTTATATATATAATGTGTTTCATCGCCATTTAAAAACTTATCACAAATAATTAACCGACCGGAGCGATAGTAGGAAATTGAAAAATGCTTCGAAGAGGATTGAATGCGATTTATTTTGAAAACTGAATTATTTTGATATTCTGATAATAATTTTCTTTTAGACAACAATATATGTTGTTGATTATTCAGTATATTTATATGGTATCTGGCATTTATGTACATGAACATCATAAAATAATCCCTTGAATATATTTTAGTTGCTTGTTGTTCAGGTTGTTTAATGTCCAGTGTAAACTATTTCATACATTTCCATGAAGAAAGAGTTCTCATTCGGGCTAGATAATTTAGATTTTGTGCAATGTAATTTAAAGAATTAACTCCGTGTTTCAAAGTCAAACAAGATAATTATTATTTCTTCATATCTTTAAAAAAATTTGAATATCCATATAATTTAATTGATTTGTTTTGTGCTCAATGAAATTTACTACGACAAATTAAATTTTATTGACAATTTTGGGATCAAATGTGATGAAGTTTATATTAAGTTTTTGCCAAACAGGGTAACGATAAACTGGTGAGTTGGAGACCATTCAGACTTCGTTTAGATGAGACACATCTTCAAAATCAATAGTGTAAACTTTTGGAGGTTAAATTTAAAAAGTTTTCAATGTTTACTTTGCCCAAGAATTTATATATAAACCTCTTCAATCTATTACTCTTCATCTGAGCAAAACTATTCCAAATATGATTTGTTTTAAACCGATTTAAACAAACATTAAACAGTAGAGATCACCTTGGGTAACGACAGTAAGACAGCAATCAAACAACAAAAACACATAAGGACATCTAGTGATACATGTAGGTTATACTTTAAAGTTCATGACTTACGAGTATTTTTCATTATATTTTTGTAAAATTGATCGATGAGCAGCTTTTACAAATACCGGGGCATTTATGGCGTAAACGCCAATGGACAAGCAACCCAGAGAAAATGAAAAGTTTTGAGTTGGTAAAAGCATTCAATGCATGATTGTTTTAGGTTTAAAATGTGTGCTTTTTTTTATCTATGAAGATACCCATTAAAAAATTAATTAATTGACGCTAAAGTAATCATCGTAAATATCCTTGCAAAGCATGATTTCACAGCGGCATTATATTTCCTATATACTCTGACAAACCGGTAATTTCGTCGCCGAGGATATGACTTTGACATAAATCTTCCTTCAGTATCTTTGCAATACAGCCGTGTCATTTCCGTATATTGTAGATAGTACATGTGATATTTACAGTAGAAATACTCATTGAAGTGAATTTTATCGGGTAATATTAATAAAATATAAATAGAATTACAATAAAAGAAATGATATTAATAAGTTCAAATGTTGCTTTATTAAATGCACCTAGGTACGTATTTGTAAACTTATTGACTGTTTAATCAGCGCGTGTCACTGGTACAAATCAAGGATAGTTTAAGAAATTTTCAAAATTTAAAACTTTAACCACAGCCTGTGAATGTAATTTTAAATGGCAGAAAACTAAGTCTATTTATAAATAAATTACGGATAAATAGATTTTAAGCTTCTTTCCAAGTTTAGTAGAAATCCGATATTTCAAGAAAGTTATTAAAATTTTAAAACTTTAACGACAGAGTGAATAAATTATATAACCAGAGACATATAAAATGGAATTACTCTGTGTTAACTGACATAAACCAAAGCCCATTTATAAGTAAAATACGGATAAACATGATTTTTTACAAAATTTACTCCTGAATATCTTATGATCATAAACAAGCTTCTGTCCTAGTTTGGTAGAAATCCTGGATAGTTTAAGAAACATTAAAATCAATTTCTTTAATCTTAAGTAATATTTGTAATATGCCGACGGCGACGCGATGACGGAATGAAGTTCGCTATGTCTCACATTTGCGACAAAAGTCGCAGGCTCGACAAAAGTGTAATAAACTGTTAAAAAATTAAAAATAGAATTACAATTAGAAAAAATGATATTAATAAGTTCAAATGTTGCTTTATTAAATACACCTAGGGACGTATTTGTAAACTTATTGAAATTTTAATCAGCGCGTGTCACTGGTACAATACTTGGAACATGTGTATCTTATGTTCTGGTAAACAAGTATATGCATTCTAAATTTTTATTAAAAATACTAGAGAACTATAAAAGAGTCAGCTTAACAAACAAGCAAGAAAAGGAACATAAATAAAAATTTAGAAAATACAGTATTACATAGAACTATGAAATATAACAGTACCAAAGAAAATTAAATACGGCAGTCCCAGAAACAAAAAATTCAGAGAAAATTGAAATACCATAAATATGTTTAATCAATATACAAGTGGATCTAAAACGGGTCAAGGTTGAACGAACATGAATTTCTATCGATTACACAGGTGACAATCAACGGAGGTGCGTCGTGTCGATTAAACATTAAATTAATCTATAATTACTCAAGATATGATTTTCAAATTTGAAATTATGTACTTTAAGAAAGTCTCCTTCTATATGCCATGTTCTTTGAGTCAATACTATCATTGATTGCAAAATTAGTGCAAAACTTTGTTCTTGGTGCACTTATGAGGTACTTGCGATATTTCTACATTTTTTGCGAATGAATGCTGCAAGAAGAATTAGCGTACTTTATGTATGGAATTTAATTCTTTTCAGCAAATGGATATCGGCCTTCAAAACACCGTTTGTACACTAACAAAAGTACATTCATCTTTTACGCTATCAGACTAGCCTGAGAATAAAAGTTTTGGCTATTTGTAGGATTTTAATTTCAGAATGTAATAAACAATTAGGAAGATCGGTAAAAACCTTAAGTGATTTCGATAAAAGAAATAGTTTGGTGCGTCGATATGAAATTTCACAGAGGCATGTTATATTTGTAAAATTTGCATTAAGTCTTTCAATAACAACCAGTTGTAGAACTGATTGTTTCGATCCTTCAAATATGTATGAAAAATTAATTTCATATTATTTTGTCTCTTTCATATATACAATTGCAGTATGTTTATAAATACTGTAGATTTGTAATTGATCATTGATTGCATTCATAACGTCCAGTGACAAATATTTCATTAATTCGTACAAAGAACAAACCAATAACTTTTAATATACAATTGATTGGTTATTTTAGGTGATTCGATCTAAATGATTTGCGTTAAAATTTATGAAACTTGGATAGAAGCTTACCTCTAAAATAAATAAATGTATGAAAAGATAGAGTTATTTTTTTCATTCTGTATATCAATTACATGGACTTAAACAATTTGTACAGTCAAAATAAAAGTTTTAACACCAACAGCAAACTGCAAGCGACGCTGGTTTTAAACGAAGTCTTCACGATTTTTATCTATCCTCGCAATCTTCGATTTAAATCAGACTCTGACATTGAGGAACAAATACCATGGATATCTTGTCTTTTTAAATACATTTAGATATATTACGTGTATCTCATATAAAGCCTCATTTATAGAAAGTTATAAGTAGTTTATTGTATCAAGGAAATATTTAGATTAAAGAAATATTTGGTGGAGGAGGAGAATGAGACTAATATATTTCGCCGTACTTGGTCTCGTGTTACAATAAATGTACTACTGTCAAAATGTGATGAAAGGAAAGTTTACCCTTCGTTTTATATAGCAGGGTATTCCATAGTGTAATGATATTAGTTGCAAACATTTTTTCTATCGGTAAGAAATGGTATACAGTTTGAAATCTACATTAAGTTATAATACATTTAAAGTAAGTTTATTGCATTGCTTAACGTTTCTCAATCAAGATAAAACGTTACAACCAACACTATTTTTACGACTAAATAAGTTTTATGTAAAATAGATAGTTTACGTTCAATTGAACTAAGGTTATTGTTTAGGTTATTTTTTTTGACATTTTATAAGATCAAATTTGAAATGTTATTAATGACGAAATTAGTATTAAACAAAAATTAATAATTAATATAACTTGTTTTAATTAAAAGTTACATGTTTCAATCCAATCTTTCAATATGATAAAGTACAAAGGGTGACAAGGGATAGAAATATGGTCACTACAGGTCGTCTTTCGGCTGACAGTAAAAATCTTCATTAATGGTGTATCCGTTTGGTTGTTTGGGATGTACAAGTACGCAACCAACTATTAATCAATCCAATCTTGTATTTTTTTTATATACTTGCATTTTATTATAAAATTATTTCAAATCAAAATAATAAACAAAATAACTTTCTGAAATAAAACCTACCATATATCATACGCTCAACAAAACGATATACCATACGATAGATGAAACGCTAAACCATACGATAAACGAAACGCTAAACGCTAAACCATACGATAAACGAAACGTTAAACGCTAAACCATATCATGTCACATACGACAAATAAAACGCTTAACGATACCATGAACCATACGATATACAAAACCTAAACGATGACATTTACCATACGATGAACGAACGACGAACGAACGCTGACCGAACGTTGTACGAACGCTATACGAATGATGTACGAACGATGACCGAACGCTATACGAACGATTCTGAACGCTGTACGTACGATTCTTGAATGCAAAAGTGTTAACTTTAACGTTACAGGGACTTAGTAGTCCTTTGTTAATTTATGTAACACTGTTATTTTGCTTAGTTTTTTTGTTACCTATTCTGACATCGGACTCGGACTCTTTAAACTGAGTTTTAATGTGCGTATTGCTGTGTGCTTGTTTATTCTACGTTGGCTAGAGGTATAGGGAAGGGTTTGAGATCTCACAAAACATGTTAAACCCCGCCGCATTTTTGCGCTTGTCCCAAGTCAGGAGCCTCAGGCCTTTCTTAATCTTGTATGTCTTTTTTATTTTAGTTCATTTATATGTTTTTGAGTTTAGTGTGACGTCCATTTTCACTGAACTAGTACACATTTTTGTTTAGGGGCCAGTTGAAGCCCGCCTCCGGGTGCGGGATTTTTTCGCTGTGTTGGTGAAGACCCATTGGTTGCCTTCGGCTGTTTTCTGCTTTGGTCGGGTTGTTGTCTCCTTGACACATTCTTCATTTCCATTTTTCATTTTAGTACTGAGATGACTGCTAATGTCAAATCAGTCTGAAAATAAGGTACATGAATCCATGTCTGTTGTTTCTTTAATACCTACTTCTGGAGGAAATATTTATGTTTTTTATGAGGTTTCAAAATCCACATATGTAATCCAAATTACGCGATTAAACAGTTTCACAGTATTTCTGAAGACCTTCTTTCACTAAAAATCATATGCTATCACAGAATGCTGGATGAAAGCAATTTAAAATTCCCTTTATTAGCTATTGAGACAGCTCAGTAAAGACTCCAGTATGTGTTAATATAATTTGAAATATAATCTTAAAATTTGAATGAAGACATAACTTTCTTTTACAACGAAAACAACATTTGGCGGTCAACAGCCAATACCTTTCACCAAGATCCGACACATGCTAGATAATGAATTTCGACCATGAAATTTTACAAAACTTTGCTGATTAAGATAGAGGTTGTCACATGGAAACTGTAACATAAGCCGTTATTCACGCTGCAGTGGTTCCTATAAATCTACTCATTAGGAACCAGCTTTGTGATTGATTTATTTATTATTGCCATGGAATATGCAAAGGGTCTTTTACTAAGACATCTGCCAAATATTTCATACATACTGTACAAGAATGAGTTCATAATACGCAGGTTCTCTTAAGTGGGTCGATCAAGCCTAGGAACAATAATTTCACTGAAAAAGGCATGTTGGCGAGCGACAGATACATTTTTTAAATCTTGAAACAAGCCAACTTCAAATTCCAAAAAAAAGAGTTTGCTTAATATCCAGACATTTTGACGCGAGCAGGCTCAATCAAACGAGAAGTCAACTTCCGAATTAGAGAGGTTAAAGGATAACCATATGTTTACACTTCAAGGAACCCTTTGGGTTGTTTAACCTGTTTTTGTCAAGCAAACACGTGTTTCAGCGTCTTTATCTTAAACTTAAAGTCCAATTAGAAATTGAAGATACTCTTGTCAAAGAGTATTCCGTATGCAAACTGTTATATAGATGCCTGTCAATTGATGAAGGCTTTATGTTAATCAACCTTCAGATGTTTTTGGTTAAAGCTACTGCTGTCTCCTATTCATTTACCATATACTTTTTTTATTCATATGTATAAAATATGACAGTTCTATACTTTTTTTTACAACGGCACATTTTTTTTTTGAAATGTTGTATTCAAATCGATAAAAATGTACAATTATTTATTTCTTTGACTGAATTGCCAATAATAACTTTGCAACACAGGAACTACATGAGCTTCAAAACTAATTAAGGAAAACAATCGAACATTGTCTAATGCCTTATATAACAAAACAATCGACTATGTTCGTGAAATATATTAACGCGCTGATTCTTTTTTTTTTTTTAATGTACTTTAACTAATAATAGGACTATTAAAAATGTGTTTCAATATCTATTACGCCAGCTTAAGTGTCTGTATGTTCGTCTCAATAAATTTTAATTGTAGTACAAGACCTTGTTGGCTCGGTACTTATGCATCCCGCCAATGTGTTGTTGTGTTGTGGTCATTTTTCGTATTCTTGTCTTTCATTTTTGCGTATGTGCTTTGTCTGTATTTCATTTTGTTATTCTTTGTTGACATATTTGTTTGTTTGCATAATGATTAAGATTATAACACAATGTTTACTGCTGTACCCCTACTTTTGACATTTTTACCTATTATGTCTGTTTGTTTTGTTCACACATTGTTGTCAATATAATGGAATTTTAAGCGACTGTCATACAAGTTGGAGTTTTAGCTAGCTATAAAACTAGGTTTAACCCACCATTTTCTACATAAGGAAATGTCTCAACCAAGTCAGGAATATAACAGTTGTTTTCCATTCGTTTGATGTGTTTGATCTTTTGATTTTGCCATTTGATAAGGGACTTTCCGATTTGAATTGCCCTTGTAGTTCGGTCTTTTTGTTATTATAATTTTTATATTACACCATCTAAAGTTGTCGGCATTTCATAAATGCGGTTAAAATGTTATTTAAGTTTTGCCATCAAGGAGTCACAATGGGAGACTTAAGTATGATGTTTCCGGTTGCGTCGTGGGCGTTAACAATTTATAAAAGTTTGTGATTAGGTCAGTTGACGTAGTACCACTTATTGTAAAACAATTATACGCGGAATGAAATTGTTATAGCATTGGCACATCACGTTTCCATGTAGATTTGTTGCCCTGCCTCTGCAGCCATGATTTATTAACTTGAAAACATTTGCTTAGTTTACATGGTTATTTTTGTGACTAGATTATTCTAATTGAAACCACTTCTGATAAGTCATTTCAGATATTTAATATGCAGTTGTATAAGCATTGACACATTTAATTTCCCATAGATATTTTTGGACCCTGCCCCCTCAGTCATTGTCTATTTGACATTAATTATTTTGCATAATATACTATGTTAAATGTTAAAGTACATGTACTTCTATTTTATTTAAAAAAAAAAATTACAAACTAATGTAAAAAAAAAACATACAGAAAATACACATCTCTGTTGCAACAGTGTACGTTTTGAAACAGTATGTATCAATTTTTTAGATATTAGTTCTGACAACAGAAGATCACCGTTGTTATCAGACGACACTAAAGAAACTTACTGTGGATTCATTTATTTTCGTTGATACCAATTTTCGAGAATGCAGAAAACTTGCGTTTTCGTGGATATTTAATTTCGTGGTTTTGCCACAGTATGCATATAACCTTATAAAAAAATGAAATTCGTTGAACACTTAATTTCGTGGTCCACTTGTAACCAAGAAATCCACGAAAATTAGTAGCCAACTAGTCATGAAAATTGTCAATAAAAGTGCAAGAACCATGTCTCCTGTATATCACCAAGAAATGTCGTACCTGCAGTATTGCGTTATTGAGCATGTTGAGACCAAAAATGTACTGTTCTATGAATTTGATATCATTCACCAAATTTATTGTTGCCCGAAAGGCCAGGCAGGTGAAATGGAAAAAGAAATAGGATAAGTTCTTTCAATAAAAAACCTATAACTATACAATGAAGGACACTTAATGTCATATCAGAAATATGTGAAAAAAACTAAAGGAAGGTTATCATAATAGATATTAACCAGTCACCTAAGTTTCATCAGAACTGCTAGAAACATTGTGCGAAAACTGGAAAATCCCTTATTTTGAAATAAAATCCAATAACTCGGAAACGTAAAATCTTAGATTTAGAAAAATCGA
>JAASAO010002789.1:0-14978 GCA_017311375.1 Mytilus coruscus | reverse complement strand
TCAGTGTTCAATGTTTATTTTTTTATTTAATATATACACATTTGCAGCTACCTAGAATTGTTTTCGGTCATTAGTCCGTATTCCTAAAGTTATGGTTAAATAAAAAACAAAAGGACAAGGTTCACCTTAGGCCAAATAAGGCAATGGATTTCAACTTTATGATAAAATTTCAAAAAGGCCATAATTTAGTTCTTAAATGGATCTTTTTCAAAAGCCTTACTGCTAGGTTAACTAAATATTTAAATAAGAGTACATTCTAGTCTTCAAAATAAGCACATTTTTGGAATAATGTCTAAAAAGGAGAATTATGACCATTTTTTTAACCTAAAAACTGGAGGAAACCCTTACCTGCATCATAGGATCTAAAATGTTCTGTAGCCAAAAGTCACAAATGGTGATATTGAATCCGTAGACACAAAAACATTCTGGATCAGGGGTGGCGGCCAATTCTAAGTTATGTTTAAAACTGCTAAGGATTATTGAAAATTTGACAAAAACTAACTAAGGTCTTTCGTAAATAAGTCATGCAAGTATTAGTTATGACTTAATTGATTTATTTACTTCTTTAAAAATAAACTGTTTCAGTATTGAAAGTCCACATTAGCATAAGTAAAAGTATAATATATATTATATATATAATTTCACGTATATTTGATAATGACTATTTTATTCAATTATACTTTTTTTAACACTGAATTATAATCAATTGTGAATATTGTGATTATTGTCACCTTTGAATTGACAGGTAGGAGACCAATTAAGGTCTGTTTTAATTTCAATTGACTATTACTTGTAACTGTACCTAGGGCAATATGATAAAAGATAAAAGAAAATTAATCTAACAAGAACAAACAAAAATTGTGACAAATATGTTTGAATTCTTACATTTTGTTAAGGATTTTTAAACAATACAATTTAAGAAATGTTTTTCACTGGTTACTGACATACATATAAAATCTGTAAGATGTCAGAAAGACAACAATCAAGCCTCTTTACAGACCTTAATTCAATCGAAGCCAAAATATTTCAGAGATTATTATTGATAAAGTGTAACGGGCCATAACCAGAGACCAATTGTTCATGTATATATGTTGTGAATCTTAGTTTTATATTAAATTAATGAATTTTGAAGTCATTATTTAATAAGATACCAAAAAGTTTAATAACAAAATACATAACTCCAAGGTATTCATAATTGGATGTCCTTTATCAAATGGCAAAATCAAAGCTCAAACACATCAAACGACTGTCATATTCCTGACTAGGTACAGGCATTTCCTAATGTAAAAAAGTTTATGAAATAAAATCCTTTCTCAAAACGTGCTACAGTTGTTATATGTATTTATTAAAGTCATTCAAATGGGTTATTGTGAAATTTATTGTAATCAGATGTAATCATTATTACTTACCAATGTAATCATTAATTCAATCAGCTACTTTGAGAAATGATGTAATCAGTAATTTAATTTAATCGTACAATTGAAAAAGTAATTGTTATTTCATCAATTACATTGAAAGTAATCAGTCCCATCTCTGATACCCATGACTGTTAAAATGCATAGAAGAAACATATTTTAAAGTAAACATAAAATATCATGGTAATACTTGTAGCCTGAATGTAAATAAAGGGTTTTTAATTATTGATAAAGCGAAAATTATGCCCAGCTCAGATAACACATTTATTTGTCTAACTTTGCCAGAAAAAAGATTGTCGCATAATTCCTGCTTAAAATTGCCAAAACATTTATAGGTTATAAATCTTGAAAATCTAAAACTTTTATTGAATTAGACCGTTTGAAATTTTCAAAATCTTTATACAAGTTGGCACAAGAAAACCGGAAATTTTATGGACAAAATTCATTTTTCCCCTACAAAACCTTCTACAGACTGTCTTTGCATTAATTTTATGTGCTCAAGTCAAAACTGCATTGTCCCAATAATCATTGTAATCAGGTTTATAAGGAAAAAACAATAATAAACAGTATGGGACGAATATTCTTGGGACGAATTGACATATCACCATTACGTATAGGTTTTTTTCCCCAGACTACAAAATTCCCCTGCTTGGTGGTGTCTAACATTTCCAATTTTCCTGATCTGCCTGCATCTTTCTCACAGCCAAATGTAAACAACATAAATGCTTGATCACTGTTTTTATTACTGCTATGTTAAAACGCACAAATGACTTCCAATACATGTGTAAAAGTTGTCTCCCGTAACCCAGGTCTACCCCCTGAAACTAGTAGTAACCACCAATCTAACCAAGTAAGAACATAATTTATGTAAAACAGTGACTAAGACACGAACGACATCTTTGAACTGTTGGCGAAAAAGTACCGAACAAGATTTGTACGGCAGTAATACATTTTCAGTGTGCAAGTCCAACTTAATAGTCAATGATAAATACTTCCAGTTCTGAAAACATTTCAATACTAACGGAACCATCAGATTTTCTAGCATCCAAATGGGCTTTAATCACCATATTAGAACATTTTGCTTGTACATGACCAATTCGACTTTAATTGAAACACTTCTATTGTCTACGATTTCTCCGACACTTCAAATAATGTTTGAAAATCAAAGCACAACCAAACAATTTCAGAGCAATATGTTTCCCCATTTCTTTATTCAATTATGAAATAACCGAATCAACAAAATACGTTTTCAAATAAAATCATCAGTCTTGATATACCTTGTGTTCCAAAGTTGTGAACCGCTTACTAAACTCAGAAATTTGTTCATGTTCAATTTGTCAATTTGATTTTGAAACATGTTTTCCTTTCCTTTGGTTTAAACCACTGAAGCAATAAACTTTTCAGTAATAATAATCTAGCATATGTTTCTTCTCCAGAAAACATACAATTATATGAGACTAACCTCTGAAATTAATTATAAGTAAACAATCCATTTCAAGCTCCGTCTACTGATTCCATAATGACACAGTAACATCAATGTTATTTCTAATAAAAAAGCTTGATTTTCTTCAAACCGAAACATAAATAAAAATAAATTTAAAAAATGAATAAGATTTTTAAAAAATACCCTTGGAACAAATAAAACAGACCCGCAGGACCAAATGGTACGGAAACGGATATAAGATAAAGTGTATGAGAAATGTTCCGCGGTACTTTGATTGATATTCCTTTAAATTCCACCTCGCCAACAAAGACAGCTTAACCATTATGACGCAACACTGCTTGCATATAGGGCATATTTCTGTATCGCACTCAGACAGGGCTTCCGTCTCAACCTCATTATTTATATTCAATATTTTCAACAAAAGTGGCCTACCGAATTAGACTGATTACCGAGTTTGTATTAACATGAACAATACAACGGGTGTCACATGTGAAGCAGGATCTGCTTACCCTTCAGGAGCAGCTGAGATCACCCCAAGATTTGGTGGGGTTCGTGTTGCGCAGTCTTTGATTTTCAATGTTTTGTGTACTGTTGTTTGTTTGTTTGTCTTTTTTTTTAGCCATGGAGTTGTCAGTTTACTTTCGACTTATGAATTTGATTGTCCCTTTTCTATCCTTCGCCTCTCTTTTATCTTTTCAAATAATATAAAAAAAGATGTGGTATGATTGCCAATGAGACAACTCTTCACAACAGACCAAATGACAACATAAAAACATAAGAACAAACTATAAAAATCAGTTGAAAAAGGCATAACCCAACAGATGGATACAAATAGAAATACATCCAACAAAAACACAGAGTGGACGTGGCCGGGTACTTGTACATCTCAACAACAAAAAGCCACTAATTACAGATCTGAGAGTGCTCGCAGTTACTGACAGCTAGTTAAAAGCCAATAACAACAGATAATAAATAGTATGCATCTTAGACTAAAAACGTTGGTATTGAGTAAATCTTATATTTTTTTCCATTTAGGCAGTGTTGACTATCTTTGGCCTCTTTTGGTTTTTTAGAACTCTTGTTTTCTCTCCGTTTTTGTTTTTGTTTTTATTTTCCGTGTTTAGTTTCGTAAATGGTTGCGTTGCAAAAATCGTTTCTTTAAAGGGTAAAATTAATATGGTGATTTAAACAATTTGTTGCATCTTGTAATTGTATTTACTAGCCGTTTTCAACGGAAGAATAACCACAAAAAAAACACATTTTTAATCTTATTAATCTTAGTGTGTCACATATTCCTCTTTTATCATGAATCAGAATATATTTTGATCTACGGATAAAATACTTGAAATAGTCTAAAATTGTTTACAGTTTTAGATGTGCTAAAAAAATTTCCGAGATCTCCGATTGTTATAAATGAAATAGTCTTATCATCATATTTGTTGCTCTTGTTTTAATTTTTTTTAAATCACTTTCTGCGAATCATTGTCTTTGATCTCATAATTGTGCCATAATCGTTGTCTAAATGATACCAAGACATGCCATATTCACCGCGAATATTGAAAAGACCGGTCAGGTTGGACCAAAAACAAGCATTATACCACTATCCCGCTTGATATTTATACCCCACGCAACGAGTTGCGGAGGATATAATGTTTTTGACCCGTCCGTCAGTCCGTCCGTCCGTCAGTCCTGTTTCTTGTCATCGCAACTCCTCTCAAACCACACAACAGAATTTCACGAAACCTTTTTAGATAATAAGGACATATTATGTAGTTGTGCATATCGACAGGAAATTACAATTCAATTCTTTTTCTAGGAGTTACGCCCCTTTGAACTTATTTACTTTAATGTACTACTGCAACAGTTTGTCATCGCAACTCCTCTCAAACCACACAACAGAATTTCATGAAATCTTTTCAGATAATGAGGACATACTACGTAGATGTGCATATCGACAGGAAATTACGATTCAATTTTTTTCCAGGAGTTAAGCTTCTTTGAACTTATTTGCCAAATATACTACAGCAACCTTTTGTCATCGCAACTCCTCTCAAACCACACAACAGAATTTCATGAAACTGTGTAGATAATAAGGACATACTACGTAGATGTGCATATCGACAGGAAATTACGATTCAATTTTTTTTCCAGGAGTTAAGCTTCTTTGAACTTATTTGCCCAATATACTACTGCAACCTTTTGTCATCGCAACTCCTCTCAAACCACACAACAGAATTTCATGAAACCTTTTCAGATAATAAGGACATACTACGTAGATGTGCATATCGACAGGAAATTACGATTCATTTTTTTTCCAGGAGTTACGCCCCCTTTGAACTTATTTGCTTCAATGTACTTCTGCAACCTTTTTCATCGCAACTCCTCTGAAACCACACAATAGAATTTCATGAAACCTTTTCAGATAATAAGGACATACTACGTAGATGTGCATATCGACAGGAAATTACGATTCAATATTTTTTCCAGGGTTAAGCTTCTTTGAACTTATTTGCCCAATATACTACAGCAACCTTTTGTCATCGCAACTCCTCTAAAACCACACAACAGAATTTCATGAAACCTTTTCAGATAATAAGGACATACTACGTAGATGTGCATATCGACAGGAAATTACGATTCATTTTTTTTCCAGGAGTTACGCCCATTTGAACTTATTTGCTTCAATGTACTTCTGCAACCTTTTGTCATCGCAACTCCTCTGAAACCACACAACAGAATTTCATGAAACTGTGTAGATAATAAGGACATACTATGTAGATGTGCATATTGACAGGAAATTATGATTCATTTTTTTTTTCTGATACAATTTTTTTTTTCTAACACTTATTTTATTTCTCCAATGACAATGTGGGGACGTGGGGTATTTGAGCGCGCTCACTAAGGTTCTTTCATTTCCACTACAGTTAATGTGTAATCCATCGTAGTCCCTGTCTTCAGTACTGAACCTCCATCAGTCATGATAAGTTAAACTATCACCTATAAATATATAAATATGCTATGAAGCTCCTCATCGTTCGCGTAAAAACATTGATTGGTGTCGAATCAGAAATATTTGCCTTCTTGAAATACCTTAAACTTTTTTTTATGAAAAATATGATATTGTAAAGGATATTATTAGTTACACAGTGTGCAAGTGACCTTATACGATATAAATGGAGTCAGTAAATTACATATGGTATGAGAGCGAAGCTCAAAACCCATATGGAATTTACTGACATCATATATATCTTGTTAGGCCATTATTACACTGTGTAACTAATATATCTTACCGACTATCTTGACATGTGGCATTTAGACTAGTGGTCTAGTATAAAGGACTGAAAAATGTAAAGGAGGTAAGACAATAAAGCATACACGGTCGCCACGTGGTCGCTTTTAACAAACGGTATTCATAGAAAAAAATGTAAACAACACGTTATAAAGTTCATGCTTCCGAAGCGCTTTTCTGGATTTACCTTCATCAGGAACGCTCAAAGCCGAATATGTGAAAGTCAAGAATGTATAAGAACCTAAATAGTTGAAGAGCTATATTACCAAAACTAGAGGCTCTAAAGAGCCTGTGTCGCTCACCTTGGTCTATGTGCATATCAAACAAAGGACACTCTCCAATATTGTAGACGAGAATAGACTTCATGACAAAAATCTCTATTTTGTTGATCTTGTATTACTGATCTTATGTCTGTTAAGTTTATCTCTATCTTCTTTAGTTTTTGCTCAAAACACAAAAGAGGGTAAAAAAAATCCTCATTTAAGGGCAATCACTCCTATGCAGAGTGACAGTCTACTAACTACATCGGCAAAATTTGACTTTTTTATAGATCTTGCCTTGCTGATCATTTTTTGTGATTTAAAGTGTTTATTTATCTATTATAATTTAAATCATATAAGGCATAACGGGAAAAAATGTTTCTCTCTAGATATCAGTTTTCATGATAATAGGCAAACATGAAAAAAATGGTAAAATTTGTCATTTATGGGCAATAACTCCTATAAGAATTTATTTAACAGTTTTGACATATATGGACAATTGGTAGAGCTCATTATTCTGAACATTTTTGCTCCTTTCAGATTTTCTCTATTTATAACGGTTCAAAAAATAATAGACAAAACTTGCATTTTACCCCTATGTTCTATTTTTAGTCATGTCGGCCATGTTGGTTGGTAGGCGGGGTCATCGGATACATTTTTTAAACTAAATACCATAATAATGATTGTGGCCAAGTTTGGTTAAATTTGTCTCAGTAGTTCCAGAGGAGAAGATTTTTGTAAAAATTACAAAAATTTACAAAAACATGTAAAAAATTGACTATAAAGGGCAATAACTCCTTAAGGGGTCAATTGACCATTTTGGTCATGCTAACTTATTTGTAGATCTTACTTTGCTGAACATTATTGCTGGTCACAGTTTATCTCTATCTATAATAATATTCAAGATAATAACCAAAAACTGCAAAATTTCCTTAAAATTACCAATTCAGGGGCAGGAACCCAACTACGGTTGTCTAAATTGTCTGAAAATTTCAGGACAGATAGATCTTAACCTGATGAACATTTAGTTTCTGTCAGATTTGCTGTAAATGCTTTAGTTTCAGAGATATAAGCCAAAATCTGCATTTTACCCCTATGTTCTATTTTTAGCCATGTCGGCCATGTTTGTTGATAGGCGGGGTCATTGGACACATTTTTTTAAACTAGATACCCTCATGATGATTGTGGCCAAGTTTGGTTAAATTTGTCTCAGTAGTTTCAGAGAAGAAGATTTTTGTAAAAGATTACAAAAATTTACAAAAAGTTATTAAAAAGTTACTATAAAGGGTAATAACTCCTTACAGGGTCAATTGACCATTTTGGTCATGTTGACTTATTTGTATATCTTACTTTGCTGTACAGTATTGCTCTTTACAGTTTATCTCTATCTATAATAATATTCAAGATAATAACAAACAAACTTCAAAATTTTCTTAAAATTACTAATTCAGGGGCAGCAACCCAACAACGGGTTGTCTGATTTGTCTGAACAATTTAGGGCAGATAGATCTAGACCTGATGAACACTTTTCACCGCCAGATTTACTGTAAATGCTTTGGTTTCAGAGATATAAGCCAAAAACTGCATTTTACCCCTATGTTCTATTTCTAGCCATTGCGGCCATGTTTGTTGGTAGGCGGGGTCGTCGGACATATTTTTTTAACTAGATACCCCAATGATGATTGTTGCCAAGTTTGGTTAAATTTGGCCCAGTAGTTTCAGAGGAGAAGATTTTTGTAAAAGTTAACGGACGACGACGGACGACGACGACGGACGACGGACGCCTAGTGATGAAAAAAGCTCACTTGGCCCAGGTGAGCTAAAATCCTGAAAAAATACCTAAATCCTTCTAAAGTCAACTTTGCCTGAGGGAGTTGAAACCTTAGTATCTATTAATTTCAAAATCTATTAACGGACAGCTTTAGATGATGTCAGTACCGAAGAACTGACTAGTGAGCTGATGATTCTCTCGGGGACTGTTAGTCCACTAGCTGAGGTATCGACCCAGTGCTGTAAAAAATGAAAACAACACGTTATAAATTTTATGCGTCCGAAGCGCGTTTCTTGATTTACCTTCACCGGGAACGCTCAAAGCCGATTATGTGAAAGCCAAGAATGTATAAGAACCTAAACAGTTGAAGACTATTTTACCAAAAAGACATGAAAAATATCCAAATCCATCTAAGGCCAACTTTTTCTGAGGGAGTTGAAACCTTAGTTTCTAATAATTTCAAAATTTATTAAAGGACAATTTTAGAAATTTTGTTACAAATCATCCCAGTACCGAAGTAGAAATGTATATTTGGTTAGATAAATGATATTAAGGCAGCAGTATTTTTCTGTAGTAGAATATTAACTTCACGAACTTTGTAGTGCAAGTAATTTCTAAAAGATATAATGACAACAATTTGATCTATTTGGTTATCTAGTAGAGATCGTGAAAATCAAAAATTTGAAACCTACTGGAAATATCAATACTTGAATACGCGAGGAGCTTTATTACCAGAGGCGACTATAAAAGATATTCAAATTCGAAGGACAACTTTGACTAAGGATTTGGAACCTTCACAACATTTGTATTAGATTTGGTTGCTCAACTTTTTTTCCCGTGAGCATCACTGAAGTGACAACATTTTTTAACGGTATGAATTGTCTAAATGCACAGCCGATGTAGAAAATGTTAATGTATTACTAGAACTTTTTTAATTTCTCTGATGGTGGATTTCGAGGTTGTAACCAGATAGTTATTTGATTCATGTTATAATAAAACAGCTCTTTGTACGAATTTTAAAACACGTATAATAAGCAAATCCATCAATGTGTTTTTAATTTGCAATTATATCTTAATATTTGATTTTTCTGAACTCTATAATATTGATTCTGATGTTCAATTAACATCATCTTCACATTGAAAACCGTGCTTAACGCGAGTGAGAATCGTAGAAACACATGTTTTTGTTTTAGGCACTTAAATTCTTTGTTTTTAAAGAATCAAACTGATTCGAAAATAAACATAAGACGATCTACCCAAAATGCTGGTATTTGATCGACAACATATTTGTCGATAATGTAAGCTAATATTAAAACAACAGTTGCTATTCCAAAAAGAACTTATTTTGAGTTCTCTTTTTTGTATTCGTGTACAGCGGAATTCACACAAAACCTTGTAAAAGAAAATGATACAATGCTAAGTTCTTTATTTCCACTATTAGTTATACCTATCAAGTTCTTTCTTTTACACACCTAAATTTCAGTGGATTCTGATATATCATATATTTCAATGAACCTGACATTTAAAAAAGAGGGACGAAAGATACCAGAGGGACAGTCAAACTCATAGATCGAAAACAAACTGACAACGCCATGGCGAAAAATAAAAAGACAAACAGACAAATAATAGTACAGATGACACAACATAGAAAACTAAAGACTAAGCAACACGAACCCCACCAAAAACTGGGGGTGATCTCAGGTGCTCCGGAAGGGTAAGCAGATCCTGCTCCACATGTGGCACCCGTCGTGTTGCTTATGTTATTACAAATCCGGTAAATAGTCTAATTCGGTAAGTAACATTCGTGAAAAGGGAAGGGTATTGTAGTTACGACATAAGGAACATATCCGATATCATCTGTGAAACGGTTATTTAAGTTACTACCGAAACTAGAAGTTGTGTTACTTATCTAGATTTATTTTTTGAAATAGAAACAAATTGAAATACTTCAGAATATGATCCCCGGCATGTTTTTTATTTAAATTTTCCAATTGTAAAGTTCCCATTTCTCAAATGTTACATACCCTCCGCGTATAGTATGTTTTGTCTAAGTCGATACGGAATTTCGCACAATACGTACTTCATTGACCGGGGTTTGTTCTTTACAGAAAATCACAATCAGGTTAATTATTAAATACGGCACTACACAAGTTTGACAGTCAAAATCAAGAATGGTTTCTCCTATACAACGTGACTAAACTCGCAATAGATAAGCATGTTTTTGATGGAGTTTAAACAACAAAATAGTCCTCTATTCTCTATCATAACAGTGTGACTGAGTTTGAATTCGAATGCCAGTTGATTAATGCAAACTTGAGCCGCTTACCCTGTCCACTCATCCAGTTTTGTTCCGTGTGGAGTCAAGAGATTTCCTCGTGTATTTTTTTATATTGCTGTTTCTATTTACAATGACTCAAATGACCGGGCTACAAAACATTATCTTTAACAATGGATGTTGTTCTATAATGAACATTTTAAGACGTACAAAAATATAAACGTACAAATGCAGATCAATAAACAGCTGAATGAAGGGAGGCACACAAGGTAATAGATGTAAAACCTTTATGCGAAGTTTAATGGATCTGGGTTGAAAACACATGTGAATAATAAACATTATAAACATTTAAAGGAAACTTGATTGATTGATACCTTTATGAATCTCAATATTGTAAAAAAGTAGAGGTAAAATATAAAAAATTACGCGTGAAACAATATTTCACAATTAATCTCTATATTTGTGTTCAGCTTTTATGATATTAATACCCCTGCAGTAAACCAAAAGTGGTAATAAAAGTTTTACTTTCAAAGACAAAATGTTTCTATACATGCTATTGAAGCATGAAATGTATAATCAAAACCTAGCATAGCAATTGATAATCAAACATCATGATCATCACAAAACTAGCATAGTCATTGGTAATCAAACATCATGATCATCACAAATATAGCATAGTCATTGGTAATCAAACATCATGATCATCATAAAACTAGCATAGCGCCATTGGTAATCAAACATCATGATCATCACAAAACTAGCATAGTCATTGATAGTCAAACATCATGATCATCACAAAACTAGCATAGCCATTGGTAATCAAACATCATGATCATCACAAAACTAGCATAGTCATTGGTAATCAAACATCATGATCATCACAAAACTAGCATAGCCATTGGTAATCAGACATCATGACAAAAGAGACGATTTTTCATTTCCTATTGTTAATTTTCCATTTTTAGACGGCGATGTGCCTTTGGCTCCATCATACGGTGTTTATATATCCCAACTCGTTCGGTATGCCCGTGTGTGTTCTGATGTCATAGATTTTAACGAACGTAATCAATGCATCACTAGGAAATTATTGTGTCAGGGATTTCGATACCATAAATTACTTAAAACTTTTACTAAATTCTTTCATAGATACAAAGATTTGATTAGTAAATTTGGCTGTACCTGTAGAAAACTTATTAAAATGGTATTTCACATCCTAAATTTTACGGTAATATTGTACTTAAAGCGAGGAAATCACTATGTGATCCGTGTAAACTCATCGAACCTTTAAACAAACTTATAAGTAAGGGTTATCGTACCAATATTGTAATTAGATCTCTGAATATAGTTTACATTGGCACTAATATCGATTTTGTCATTAGCATATTAAAACATAACTAAGTTGTATCTTCTTTTGAGGCGGGATGTTTAAAGACACACACGTTATTTTTTATCTCTTAAGTAGCTCCTCACTATCCTACTATCTGTCGATACATTTATTTTGGCATTGCACAAGTCATGTCTTCTCTGACTGTTCATGACGTTAAAATACTAAATCCCTGGGATGTGTTTTAGTTGATTTTAGTCTCTGATGCATGATTTTTTATCATTAATTGTTTTTGGCTTTTAACTAGCTGTCAGTAACTGCGAGTACTCTCAAATCGTACTTTCTTTTAATTCGACCTGTTGATACTATTTTTAATACGTTTTGTTATTTTATATTAATATGGATCTTGTCTGTATACCAGCTTTGATTATTTGGAATATCTACTAATTTTCACTTCTTCATACTACATTTGTATGAACATCAAGATTATTCTCCTTTAATCTGTACAGGGAAGTTTTATTGTTGATATTTACCCTTATGTATCTAGTGTTAAATTAGGTATTTATATGACAGACCTTTCTTGGTATTCCTAATTATTGGAAGATTTTATATAGACAGAAAAAGTATACCTAAAACGACAAAGTTATTTTTCATTTACCTGTATATATTATGAAAACCGGTTTTTTCAAAAGTGATTATTTTCTAAGGGTTAAATATTTCGCGGTGGTGTATTGCCATGGCTTTATTTGGACTTGTTTGTTTGCTTTTTGGCCTTGAATGTTTGTCCCTAATATTTTATTAACTATGTATTTACTTTCAGGTATCACAGATCGAATTTATTCGTTCATAGTGTGTTAATTTACGTTTTTGATTGAGTTAAGCCTTCCAATGTTTTATCGTGTGTTTTTCTATGTTGTGATGTTATACTATTGTTTCAGAAAAAGGGAGGTTTGGTACCATTAAAACGTTTAATCCCGCTGCAAATGTTTGCACCCGTCCTAAGTCAGGAATCTGATGTACAGTAGTTGTCGTTTGTTTATGTAATTTATGCGTGTTTCTCGTTTCTCGTTTTTTATATAGACTAGACCGTTGGTTTTACCGTTTGAATGGTTTTACACTAGTACTTTTGGGGCCCTTTATAGCTTGTTGTTCGGTGTGAGCCAAGGCTCCGTGTTGAAGGCCGTACATTGACCTATAATGGTTTATTTTTATAAATTGTTATTTGGATGGAGAGTTGTCTCATTGGCACTCACACCACATCTTCCTATATCTATCATGATCATCACAAAACTAGCATAGCAATTGGTAATCAAACATCATGATCATCTCGAAACTAGCATAGTCATTGGTAATCAAACATCATGATCATCACAGGACTAGCATAGCCATTGGTAATCAAACATCATGATCATCTCAAAACTAGCATAGTCATTGGTAATCAAACATCATGATCATAACAAAACTAGCATAGTCATTGATAGTCAAACATCATGATCATCACAAAACTAGCATAGTCATTGGTAATCAAACATCATGATCATCACAAAACTAGCATAGCCATTGGTAATCAAACATCATGATCATCACAAAACTAGCATAGTCATTGGTAATCAAACATTATGATCATCACAAAACTAGCATAGTCATTCATAATCAAACATCATGATCATCACAAAACTAGCATAGTCATTGGTAATCAAACATCATGATCATCACAAAACTAGCATAGCCATTGATAATCAAACATCATAAACATCGCAAAACTAAACTGTGAGTACTCTTAGATCGGCAATTTGTTATTGGTATAAAAGAATATCGTATCAATTATATTCTTCGTGTCCTCACAGGGACTAATTAAATCACTAAATAAAGATGTATATAAAAGTTAAAAAAACAATCAATGTTATCGTCCCAGTAATTAACCTTACCAGCATTTCCACTGTAGCCACTGACTCTCAGTCGGTACTGATTGCGTGCGTTTTTCACCGAAAAGCTACTATATTTAGCATATATCCGTTTCCATTTAAAGTTTACTACATCTATTCTTAGTTCTGTAGTCCCCCTCGAAGTCAGTCTATGAAGAAATGCATTTCCTAATAATAAAATGAATATGCAGATAGGTAATTAAAAATAACAATTGTAGGTATGAATAAGAACAATACAAACATAGAGTATATAATTTAGATTACATATATTATAAACAATTCAGTTGGGTAAACGTTATCACGTGACATGGAATAATTCAGTTAATTTCATTTAAATGCAAGGAAGGTCAGACAAATAACCCAATGAACTCACACCAAGCGGTGAATAACCCTATTATTCACTAGCGAATAACCATTTGGGTTTCTTGATTTGAAGTTATATCCCATGAAAATGACGTCGCAGACGTTAGTAAACAAAATGGAAACGTTCACGCTACAGAAAGGTCCATCGAGTGACGAATAAAAAGGCTTGGAAATTCATCTAGTGCCGCAGATATGTCTGTTATACGATCTTTTTCAGGGCTATTAATATTTTACAAAAAGATTCAACCTTTGTTGTACATACGAGACACTAAAAGACACACATTTATTTTCGAACGTTAACTTGTGTTTGTTACTATAGTAAGGTAAGTGCTTCTTCAATGGTTCAAAAGGCACTTCCACTGTTAGTAAGGTATGAGAAAACAATTGTGGCTCTTTAGAATCGATGAATATCCAAAATTGTAGAGGCTAACGGTAAGCATGAAGTATTCTAGTTCACATGATGTATTATAATGTAATTTTGAGGTGTATTCCTTGTCATTCAATGCAGCAAAGTGTATGGAAAAAAGAAAAGGAACAACATCATTTAAATAAATCGATCTTGTCCAAAGGACAACATAGCCAGTCTGGAGAATGACACAGAAAAGACAAAGGACAGATATACAATAGAATTTCCAGAGGAAGAAAGTATGTCCAAAGCGTAAAAGTATGACAGCGTCACTAATTAATTTTTTATAGACGAAACGGAAGGTTGGTGTACACTATTTTAAGCCTGGTATCTGTGATGACTTTATTTAAATGTTCTTTTAAAAATGAGTTAATTTGACCCGGATTTGTTTTCGTTTAATCGATTTATGACTATTGAAAAGCGGTAAACTACTGTTATTAATAGTGTCAAGGTTAGACTTACCCTTTCGGAGCACCTGAGATCACCCCCAGTTTTTGGTGGGGTTT
>JAASAO010002940.1:0-15247 GCA_017311375.1 Mytilus coruscus | reverse complement strand
AAATTTCTGATATTCTATTAAAGTTTTAAATATAATATGAGGCAGGCATTACCTGTGAAAGGGATGAAGTCTGTATAAATTAGTGTAGGAATTCAAGCATCATTTGCACTTGAATCTGTAGAAAATGAAGCCAAAGTACTGAAACATATGACATTCGACCTATTGTTCGGGATTATAGTTGTGACATCATTTTCAATGTAAAGAAAGAAACACCATCATCAGGTATTAATGTGGTTTTTTTTCATGTTATAGAATTATCAATTATTTTATTGCCAGTTCATTAGTTGATTGTTTTCATATTGATTTTCTACTGCAGTTTCAGAAAAGAAGATTACAAAAGGAAAACATTTTGTAAAAACTTACCAAAATTTACCAAATTAATGAAAATTGTTAAAAATTGACTATAAAGGGCAATGACTCCTTAAGGGTCAACTGACCATTTTGGTCATGTTGACTTATTTGAAGATCTTACTTTGCTGAACATTATTGCTGTTTACAGTTTATCTCTATCTGTAATAATTTTCAAGATAATAACCAAAACAGCAAAATTTCCTTAAAATTACCAATTCAGGGCAGCAACCCAACAACCAGTTGTCCAATTCATCTGAAAATTTGAGGGCAGATAGATATTTACTTGATAAACAAGTTAATCCCTGTAAGATTTGCTTTAAATGCTTTGGTTTCAGAGTTACAATCCAAGATCTACATTTTACCCTATGTTCTATTTTTAGCCATGGCAGCCATCTTGGTTGGTTGGTGGGTCACCACACACATTTTTAAACTAAATACCCTAATAATGATTGTGGCTAAGTTTGGTTGTATTTGGTCCAGTAGTTTCAGAGGAGAAGATTTTGTAAAGATAACAAAATTTACAAAAATTGGTAAAAATTACTTTAAAGGGCAATAACTCCTTAAGGGTCAACTGACCATTTTGATCATGTTGACTTATTTGAAGATCTTACTTTGCTGAATATTATTGCTGTTTACAGTTTATCTCTATCTGTAATAATTTTCAAGATAATAACCAAAACGGCAAAATTTCCTTAAAATTTACCAATTCAGGGCAGCAACCCAACAACCAGTTGTCCAATTCATCTGAAAATTTGAGGGCAGATAGATATTTACTTGATAAACAAGTTAATCCCTGTAAGATTTGCTTTAAATGCTTTGGTTTCAGAGTTACAAGCCAAAATCTACATTTTATCCCTATGTTCTATTTTTAGCCATGGCAGCCATCTTGGTTGGTTGGCTGGGTCACCGCACACATTTTTAAACTAAATACCTAATAATGATTGTGGCTAAGTTTGGTTGAATTTGGTCCAGTAGTTTCAGAGGAGAAGATTTTGTAAAGATTACAAAATTTACAAAAATGGGTAAACAATTACTTTAAAGGGCAATAACTCTTAAGGGTCAACTGACCATTTTGATCATGTTGACTTATTTGTAGATCTTACTTTGCTGAACATTATTGCTGTTTACAGTTTATCTCTATCTATAACAATTTTCAAGATAATAACCGAAAACGGAAAAAAAATCGTTAAAATTACTAATTCAGGGGCAGCAACCCAACAACCCATTGTCCGATTCATCTGAAAATTTCAGGGCAGATAGATATTTACTTGATAAACAAGTTAATCCCTGTAAGATTTGCTTTAAATGCTTTGGTTTCAGAGTTATAAGCCAAAATATACATTTTACCCCTATGTTCTATTTTTAGCCATGGCGGCCATCTTGGTTGGTTTGGCAGGTCACCGGACACAATTTTTAAACTAGATACCCTAATGATGATTGTGGCCAAGTTTGGTTAAATTTGGCCCAGTAGTTTCAGAGGAGAAGATTTTTGTAAAAGTTAACGACGACGGACGACGGACGCCAAGTGATGAGAAAAGCTCACTTGGCCCTTTACAGGTGAGCTAAAAAAGGTTCTAGGGACGGGGGGTTTAGACTAGGGTCGGTCGGGTAACTGGAACCACACATATTCATCAGTGACACTCAGATCAAAATAGTTCTAAAGCCAAACAAGTACAAAGTTGAAGAGCATAGAGGACCCAAATTCCAAAAAGTTGTGCCAAATACGGCTTAGGTAATCTATTACTGGGATAAGAAAATGACTCTTTTATGATGACAAGAATTTTTTTTTCTTTCTAGAAACAGACCAACTTTATAAACCAATATCATCTGCATAGAAGATGAAATTATTCACACTCTTAATTTTGCTACCAAGTTCTTTTGGGGGATTCTGGGTCTGCACTCTGCAGTATCAGATCACTGCATGCCAAAATCTAGTCCAAATAATTATGACGTCTGGCAAGGCTATTTCAATTTTTTTTGGGGACGCCTTCCTAGTGACAAGACTTGCCAGACGTCATAATTATTTGTACTAGCCAAAATCAGCAAATTGCTTCATGCAGACTCTGCCTACTTCACCATTAAAATGAATTACCGAAATCCTTTTCTGCTATAGAAGATTCTCATGCACGCACTTGAATACAATCCCCGACTCTTTCGTTAGAATAATACTTATTTGTTTTATATAAAGGTCTCCTTGAGTTAATTGTTTTGCAAAATTTCTATTTTGAAAAACAATAGTGCACTAAACTATTATTACCGGAAGTTAATTTTCTAAAAATGAAACTGAAACGAGCAATGTTAAAAATTTCCGGAAATGTAAAAATCTAACCTTTGTTGATCTTTGTTATCCTTTATGACTTACTTCGTTATTAGAAATATAAACATATTTCTCTAATTCTTCGTCAATTTATCCCTTTCTGCACCCATTGTATAAAAAAATTTAATCAACGTGTGGTCCGTTTGATCTCAGTTCTTCATTGGTTAAAATCTGATTATGACGTCGAATTTTCTTGCTTTACTCTGAATTTCTTATTGTGACGGCATGAAAAAGGCGACCATGCCTGATGACGTCACATAGAAAGAACACATCATTTTGCAGATCAGTCGAAAAGAAGGAATAAGTTTGTAATGGTTCCAGTATAGAATAATACACAGAATCTTGGGCACAAATAAATTTTTATTTAAAATAAATATAAAACAAAGCGATAAATGTACTTTCTGCAATGAATTTACGAAGATATTGAACACATATTTTGGACATGCCATAAAATAGCAGATCTGTGGATAAGAGTCGGTGACTGGATTTATAACCAAACACAAATAATTATTCCGTTTAACATGGATATAATTTTATTCGAAATTTAGGAAAAACAGAAAATAATAAAATACAAAATTTAATAATTCTATTATCAAAATTCTTTATTTATAGAACAAAACTGTGTGAAAATCAAGTCAGTTTTGCAGGGCTGAAAAATTATCTAAAGAAAATCTAATACTAGAAAAGAATATATTTTTAAAACAAAGCCTCTTCTCATTGCCAACCTCTACTGGGACCCTGGCTTCCATTACTAGAATAATTTACACTTAACAAATTAGCATTACCCTATGCAATGTTACTGTGTATATTGTTTTAGCCTTCTCCACACCACTATATATGTTATATTTAATATATTGTTATATGTTTGTTTATTGTTTTTGTTCTTGTTTTGTGCCTAAAACCACATGTACGTTTTTAATATCTATCTTGTGTTTGTATGAATTTTTACAATGGAAAACCAACTTTGCCAAATTTATTTCATGTTATATCTTAAGACACACGCTAGTTTTGACCAAAATACTGCTGCCAAAATCCAAATTTCAGTGATTTTTTTTTGTTTTATTTTTTTGTTTTGTTTTGTTTTATTTATTTATTATTTTCTCTTTTCTTTCTTTATGAAATAAAATTCTCGCTTTATTGAACAATATGGAAATAATGGATACATAATAATATAGTGTATATATTTTATAATTTAGAATACTAACAAGTACTAACTATTTTCTATCTAAATATACAATCTAATGTTTAACGAGGCCGGGATAAGGTACCGGTACTTTCTGTATCCAACTAACAAATGTGAGTTTTCAATAAAGTATGTAAAAAAAAAAAAAAAAAAATTATCTGCCTCGCTATCCCTTCCCTTAATTTTTATGCTGACCCTAACAGATATTATGAACATTCTATTGTTTGAGCACAATTTACAATGATTAAGTCCCAAAATTCTCCATGAATTGTACATGTTATATAGTGTTAAAAATAAAATGATTTTTCCTGCCATTACCTCTTTTTCTGCCAGGAGATAGGAACCATTAAAATCATGTGTGTATGTTTGTTGATTGGTAGCAATTTTATTTTCTTTCATTGATCATTTACAGTGGATTCATTTATTTTTGTGAATATCAATTTTTTCGTGAATTGAGCAAAAATTGCATTTTTGTGGATATTTGTTTTCATGGTTTTGACAAAGTCTGTATAAATGCCAATTTAAAATTTCTTCTTCATTGATCAGTTAATTTTGTGGTTTACCTGCAGTATATACCAACGAAATTGTTGTCCAATGAATAATAATGAATCCAGTTTTTATAAAAAAATAAGTGATTTTCCTAGTATTTAGGGGAAGGGGCCCATATCCCGGCCAGGGCCCATGCAATTGTGAATAAAAGTTCGTGAAATGTTGGATTTGGGGAAAATATATTAGTTCATTTATACCGATGGCTCAAGGGGATATTTTAATTATTGACTGGCAATAAAATGAGACAATTTAAATCATGTTACAATAGTTAGGCCAAGTGAAAATATATGTGTGGTTCCAGTTACATACTTTTAAAAAAAAGGGTCGGTAGGGCGGCAATTTTTTTTTTTTTTTTTTTTTTTTGGATTTCCAAATTTGGAAAATAGTTGTGTGTTTACGAAATTGATTGTAGTATTATACGCCCCTACTGGAAGTTCGCCATTTTACATGTGTTTGGTTGTAAAATAAACAGTCATGTCATGTTTTAGTTGATTTTGTTGCATTCTGGATGACAGAAATCTATGAATTTAATTATATAAATTCACAATCCTCAAAATTTGATCGTTTTGAAAATTTATTTTTTAGAAATGAAAAAAGAGGTTCTAGGGTCGGGGGTTTAGACTAGGGTCGGTCGGGTAACTGGAACCACACATATTTTTATTTGGCCTTATCAAAGGTACCAGGCTTATAATTTAATACGCCAGACGTGTATCATCTACATACATGTAGACTCATCAGTGACACTCAGATCAAAATAGTTATAAAGCCAAACAAGTACAAAGTTGAAGAGCATAGAGGACCCAAATTCCAAAAGTTGTGCCAAATCTGACTTAGGCTAGCCTTAGGTAATCTATTACTGAGATAAGAAAATGACTCTTTGTGATGACAAGAATTTTTTTCTTTCTAGAAACAGACCAACTTTATAAACCAATATCATCTGGATAGAAGATGAAATTATTCACACTCCTTATTTTGATACCAAGTTCTTTGGGGATTCTGGGTCTGCACTCTGCAGTATCAGATCACTGCATGCCAAAATCTAGTCCAAATAATTATGACGTCTGGCAAGGCTATTTCATTTTTTTTCTGGGACGCCTTCCTAGTGACAAGCCTTGCCAGACGTCATAATTATTTGTACTAGCCAAAATCAGCAAATTGCTTCATGCAGACTCTGCCTACTTCACCATTAAAATGAATTACCGAAATCCTTTTCTGCTATAGAAGATTCTCATGCACGCACTTGAATACAATCCCCGACTCTTTCGTAAGAATAATACTTATTTGTTTTATATAAAGGTCTCCTTGAGTTAATTGTTTTGCAAAATTTCTATTTTGAAAACAATAGTGCACTAAACTATTATTACCGGAAGTTAATTTTCTAAAATGAAACTGAAACGAGCAATGTTAAAAGTTCCGGAAATGTAAAAATCTAACCTTTGTTGATCTTTGTTATCCTTTATGACTTACTTCGTTATTAGAAATATAAACATATTTCTCTAATTCTTCGTCAATTTATCCCTTTCTGCACCCATTGTATAAAAAATTTAATCAACGTGTGGTCCGTTTGATCTCAGTTCTTCATGGGTTAAAATCCGATTATGACGTCGAATTTTCTTGCTTTCCTCTGAATTTCTTATTGTGACGGCATGAAAAAGGCGACCATGCCTGATGACGTCACATAGAAAGAACACATCATTTTGCAGATCAGTCGAAAATAAGGAATAAGTTTGCCTGCATATTGTTTGAAAATCATTAGAGAAACAGATTCCACCACCAAATCTCGTGTAATACGATATTTATCCACTCGACAGTTAAATTTTCAATATTTAACTGTCTCGAGTCTGAGACTACTATAACACTATATGTGTTATAGTAGTCTCAACTCGAGTGGATAAATATCGTATTACACTCGATGCAGTGGTAGAATCTATATAAACATATATATCGCTCATGTAAAATCATATATAAAATATCATATACAACTGTAGCCAGTGATTGAGTTGGGGAGGAGATCAGGGGTTCTATCGAGGTTCTATCAATCTAATTAAAATTAAATCTCTCCTTGCTCATTTTTTATGCTTGGTCGCTGCGTGGCACGCAGCGACCAACTATAAAAATGAGCAGTGAGATTTAATTTAATAGATTGAAGTCAAGATGACAATTTGAGTAAAAAGTCAAGATAAACAATTAAAAAGACAGGACCGAATAGAGTAAAAAAATAAAAAGGCAGATCAGAGATTACAACTAAAAAAAAAAGCAGGACAAAATACGTCATCCTAGCTAACCTCCTACAAAATCAAATGATAGCTACCTAACTATATAGTTGACCAATTGCTTATAGTATTGGGAAACCACAAGCCCAACCATTAAAACTTATCTTTGGCCAAGGTACCATGCATGAACCTTAGATCGAAGTCAGCAAATACTTGCTGGTCATAAATGAACATCTTACAGTCATTCCATATATCAAAAGTAGTTGATTTATTGATAATAGTATTTGGAAATCATTATCCCAACCATTCAAACTTAACTTTGGCCAAAGAACCATGCATGAACATTAGATCGTGGTCAGAAAATACCTGCTAGACATAATGTACATCTTACAGTCATTCCATATATTAAAAATAGTTGACCTATAGATAATTTAATTTGGAAATCATTATCCCAACCATTCAAACTTAACTTTGGCCAAAGAACCATGCATGAACATTAGATTGAGGTCATAAAATACCTGCTTGACATAAATGTACATCTTACAGTCATTGCATATACCAAAAGTAGTTAACATATTGCTTACACAGGTGCGGATCCAGCCATTTTCAAAAGGGGGGTTCCCAACCCAGGATAAAAGGAGGGGGGGGGGTTCCAACTATACGTCCCCATTCAAATGCATTGATCGTCCAAAAAACCCGGAACCCCCCCCTCTGGATCCGCCACTGTTACAGTATCTGAGAAACAGACTTAACAATGGAATACTCGACATTGGCCAATAAACCTTGAAAATGATGTCAAGGTTAGATTAACCCTTCCAGACAGATATGTGGTAAAAATATTACTTACAGTCAAAAAGTAAAAAAAACTTTTCACACTCTTGAATGTTTATTGTTACACATGAATTTTAAATAAAACTGTATGGAAAGATTTAATGTTAACAATATACATGAAAGGAAATTTTAAATCTACATGTTTGAAGTGTAAAACAAGAGCGCACAGGCTGACAACTTTTACCTGCTTAACTGACCATGGTTGATTTTATGTTACAAGTTGAAAGATAAAGGTTTTCAATAATCATATACACTAAACATTAGCAATGACTCAATGTAAATGAGGTCAAGGTCAAAAGCAATGTTACAGACGGACATGTACATCCGACAATCATTCCATACAACAAAATTGAAGGATGAATTTTGAAAAATAAAAGGCAGTACAGGAGTTTGAGTTAAAAAAAAAGCAGGATGAGCAACTTGGTAAAAAAAAAGTCAAGATGACAATTTGTGTAAAAAAAGTGAGGATAAACAAGTAAAAAAGGCAGGACCGAATAGAGTAAAAAATAAAAAGGCAGAACAGAGATAACAACTAAAAAAAGCAGGACCAAATTTGTCATCCTAGCTAGCCCCCCAAAAAATCAAATGGTAGCTCCCTAACTATGTAGTTTACCAATTGCTTATAGTATTGGTAAAGCACTAGCCCAACCATTCAAACTTATATTTTGCCAAGGGACCATTTATGAACATTACACCCTGGCCGTATTGGTCACACTTTTTGGAACTTTTAGTCCTCGGTGGTCTTCAGCTTTGTACTTGTTTTGGCTTTCTACCTTTTTTCATCTGAGCGTCGCTGGTAAGTCTTGTGTGGACGTTGCGCGCGTCTGGCATATTGAATTTTTACCTGGTACCTTTTGTTGGCTATTATTCGTTTGTTTTTCTGTCCTATATTTTCTCCCATTTATTTGTACAATATATTGTAGTCCTGTCATGTAATGTTGTCATTTTAATGTTATAATTAACATTGCCATTAAAGCGGAGGTTTGGCATGCCACAAAACCAGGTCCAACCCACCATTTTTTCTTAAAATGCACTGTACCAAGTCAGGAAAATGGCCATTGTTATATCATAGTTCGTTTCTGTGTGTGTTACATTTTGATGTTGTGTTTCTGTTGTGTCGTAGTTTTCTTATATTTGATACGTTTCCCTCGGTTTTGGTTTGTGGCCCGGATTTGTTTTTTCTGTATCGATTTATGAATTTCGAACAGCGGTATACTACTACAGTTGCCTTTATTTACAGTCGTTCCAAATATCAAAAGTAGTTGACCTATTGATAATAGTATTGGGAAAATTACTAGCCCAACCATTCAAACTTAACTTTGGCCAAAGAAACATGCATGAACATTGGAACGAGGTCAGAAAATACCTGCTTGACATAAATGTAAATCTTACAGTCATTCCATATATCAAAATAGTTGACCTATAGATAATTTAATTTGAAACCACTAGTCCAACCATTTAAACTTAACTTTGGCCAAAGAACCTTGCATGAGCATTTGATCGAGGTCATAAAATACCTGCTTGACATAAATGTACATCTTACAGTCATTCCATATATCAAAAGTAGTTGACCTATTGATAATAGTATTTGGAAATCACTAGCCCAACCATTGACACTTAACTTTGGCCAAAGAACCATGCATGAACATTAGATCGAGGTCAGAAAATACATGCTAGACATAAATGTACATCTTATATTCATTCCATATATCAAAAGTAGTTGACCTATTGATAATAGTATCGGGAAATCACTAGCCCAACCATTTAAACTTAACTTTGGCCAAAGAACCATGCATGAACATTAGACCGAGGTCAGAAAATACCTGCTTGACATAAATATACATCTTACAGTCATTGCATATACCAAAAGTAGTTGACCTATTGATAACCGTATGAAAATCACTAGCCCAACCATTGAAACTTACCTTTGGCCAAAGAACAATGCATGAACATTAGATCGAAGTCACAAAATACCTGCTTGACATAAATGTACATCTTATAGTCATTCCATATATCAAAATAGTATTGAAATCACTAGCCCAACCATTCAAACTTAACTTTTGCCAAAGAACAATGCATGAACATTAGATCGAGGTCATAAAATATCTGCTTGACATAAATGTACATCTTACAGTCATTCCATATACCAAAAGTAGTTAACATATTGCTTACAATATCCGAGAAACAGAATTAACCAGGAATACTGACAATACTCGACAGCGACCAATAAACTTTGAAAATAAGGTCACGATCAGATTAACCCTCCCAGACAGATATGTAGTTAACATATAGCTTACAGTTAAAAAAAAAATTCACACACTTGAATGTTTATTATGACAAATGAATTGTAAATAAAGCTGTTTTCAAAGATTGAATGTAAACAATATATATGAATGGACATTTTAAATCTACATGTATGAAGTGTAAAACAAGTGCGCACAGGCTGACAACTTTTACCTGCTTAACTGGTCGTGGTTGTTTTTATGTTACAAGTTGAAAGATTTTACTACAATAATCATATGCGCTAAACATTTACAATGACCCATGTAAATGAGGTCAAGGTCAAATGATATCTCAGACGTACACGTCTATGATTGGTTTATGTACACCCAAAAAATTAATGTGTCTGTCAGTGATTTTATAGGTTACAATCATTCCATACCATAAACAAAGTTGTGGACCTATCCACGAAAACTTAACCGATTGACCAATGAACCACGAAATGGATACCTCCCGGACAGACATTACGCTTTACAGTCGTTCTATAGACTAACTTTAGTTTTCTTATTGCTTATAGTATTGGGGAAAACTAACCAGACCATGCAAACTTAACTTCGGCCTAAGAAACCATGCATGAAGATAGGATCGGGGTAAAAAAATATCTGCTTGACATAAATGTACATCTTACAGTCATTCCATATATCAAAAGTAGTTAACATATTGCTTACAATATCTGAGAAACAGACTTAACCAGGAATACTCGACATTGACCAATCAACCTTGAAAATGAGATTAAACCTTCCAGACAGATATGTATACATAGTAAAGTTGATATGTTGCTTATAGTATCTTGGAAAATGACTGAACTACGGAAACTTGACACTGACATTTGAACATTGTACATGAAGCCAAGATCATATGCTGGCTGCCAGAAAGACATATATACATGCAGCTTACAATCATTCCATTTACAAAAAAGAAGACGTGGTATGATTGACAATTTGACAACTCTTTGTATTGACAAGAGATCAATTAATGTCTCAGTCAGTGATTTTTACAGCGGATGACCGTGAGGGCATTCCAGTATATAGATTTCCATTACGTTACTTTCGTGTTGAGTTTTAACCGATCTATAAACATGATAAATACGCAGAAATCATAAAACCTGAGTATACTGATTTGTATCACTACAATATAATAGTTATTATGGTGAGGTTGAATTCCCTGTCATTAATTTATCATATACACGTATACTTGTCTGAGAAAAAAATTATATCTGTACATTAACCTCACATTCTGGTATAGAGATGTGATATTTTTTTCTGAGACAAGTGCTTGTCAGACCATACACAAGAACTTGCGGTCATCCGATGTTCAGTACTTCATTGCTTTGATTATAGGTTACAATCATTCCATACAATAAATATAGTTGTACTCCTGCTAAAAGATCTATCAACGAGTTAAGCAGGTATTTATAATTGTGAAGAGTTGTCGAAATCCGGATATGGTGTACAAATTTTAGCCCCTCATTTTGTGGTTTACCATCTTTGCCGCTAGTTTATTGTTTTCGATTTTGTATTAAATTAATTACTAGTATATAAAGATCCACTTATGTCTTTGTTACATCTTGTAATCCATTTATTTGGCAATCGTCAATGGCAGCCAGCAGGGTTTAAGAACATAAGTTGTTCGACCTGTTAGGGACGATCATTTGATATTCTGAGGGGGTCGAGGATTTGTTTATGATCGGTTATTTATTTTTGTAAACTAAGAGGACAGATTATTCATTTTCTGCACTATTAAAGCAAGATTTTTCATTTTCATTAAAGCAAGGGACTGATTATTCATTTTCACAACTATATTTATGATATTCGAAAACATACAATTTTAAAATTATTTGTTTATTATAAATAATACATGTATAGTCAAGTGATTATGTACCATTTAATCAGAATTAATCATCATCCTCTGCAGAAATAAATCTTCTATATTCCCAACTGCATATACATGTCATGCACGTATTGCATACATACATAGTATTAAAGTTTGGTTGTAACTAGCCTCTTTTAAAAGTATTTTAAATATTGAAACTGATATAACTTGAAAAACAAACAGTATTATTTATTTACTCGCATGAAACAAACCGGGATGCGGTATTCAGTACGTAAGTGAAACTGGACGATATTTATCAAAACGCACTCAAAAACATCTGTATCGTTTTAAAAGACCCAATAAATTCAAAAGTATCATTTATCAACACCTTAAGAAGCACAATCATCCTATTAAATATTTAACAGGTCAACCTTTAGAAGTAGTAAATAAGCAGCCTGGTGAATCTCATTCAAAGTTTGTACGATCACGGAAAATAATTGAATTAAATTGGATTAAAAAATTACAGACAGTCTACCCTCTCAGTCTTAATGATAATGTCATCGGAATTGGTAATATATCAAGAACCGATTCTGTTAACATTTTGGATATAGTTTCTAAAACTGTTCGTAAAACCGTTCTCATGGTCGTAGAAAAATCGCAATCAAAGAAAATTTCGCACCAATCATACCAATATTTCGGACCTAATTTCTATTTCAAAAAACAACGGCAGACATTATCTGTTAACAAAGCTGTGTTCATTACCGGTTAATAAGTTAAATAAAGTTTTAGAGGATTGCAACACAATTTCATATAGCAGTCCTAAGTATGAAATCGTTCAAATTATAATGGCATATTGTTATTCTAAACTGTTTCCCAAAATTGATCGCCCTGAAGATCATAAAAAACATTTCATTAAAATAAATTATGTAAATAAAGGTTTTGATTTTGTAAATATTGCCGGTATTTTTAACGACCATTCTGTTAAAGAACAAATTCCTGGATATTTTGATAATACTGAGCTCCCTCTTATTTAGTTATATTTACAAGAAATCTACCCGGAAATTTGTGTTTAATTATAGCCAATTGTGTAAAGATGTTAATATCAGTGAAAATACACCTACTTCATGTAATTGCAGTAATTCCGAATACATTTATGGACCCATTTCCCATGTTATAACAGGAGATCTTAACATCGTTCAAGACCGAGAGTTAAAATCATTCCTCAGTAAAGGACCTAAATATCGTCCCCGTCAATTATCAATTCGAATGAGTGTCGTAATATCATCCACGACTCACTCCGTACTTACTGTTCGAAATGGATAAAACGGGAAAAAGCTGACAAAAAATCTTTGGACACTTTTTTTTAATTCAGTAATGAACATAGTTGATATACGTATTCAACATTTTAAAGATCATTTTACTCTTAACAATAACCACAATAAATCTATTTCTCGTATCAAACATAAACTAAAAGAATTAGCCAAGGAATTTGTTTTTGTCCCGGCCGATAAAGCTGCTAATAATATTAGTATTGTTTGACGTCAATTTTATACATTGAGATTCTGCAAAAAGAAATCACCAATTCACCAACATTCCAACTGACTCTATTTTCAGAAAACGACATCTGTAACAAACATTAACTTTAGCTACCGCCTTACAAGCAGAACCAAATACAATGAAAGTCCCAACTATGTATTGGCTTCCGAAGCTACACAAAACACCTTACAAATATAGATTTATTTCGTCTTCAAGCCATTGTTCAACTACTAAATTGTCTATTCTTCTTACCAGTACACTTGGTACAATCAAAAACCTGATAATAAATTGTTCAAATAAGGCCTTCGAAAATAGTGGAATTAATTACTTTTGGAGCGTCAAGAACTCGTTGGAAGTACTTGACAAATTGCATGCTTATATTGGTGATTTTGAATCTGTTCAAAGTTTTGATTTTTCTACCCTATATACCACATTGCCTCACATTCTCATTAAGAAAAAATTCACACACCTAATTAAATGGGCATTTAAAAAGTCAGAATGTGAATATATATGTTCAAACTCTTTTAGGTCATTTTTTAGTAGCAATAAACAAAAAAAACTATGTCAATTGGACATGCTTTGATACTATATCTGCCCTTGAATTTTTACTAGATAACATTTTTGTTCGCTTTGGAGATTCCGTATATCGTCAGGTTATCGGAATTCCAATGGGGACTAACTGTGCACCACTTATTGCGGACCTGTTTTTGTATTGCTATGAGTTACAATTTATGACAAAAATCAGCAAAGACCCATCGAAACAACATCTGATACACAAATTTAATAATACTTTTAGATATTTGGATGATATTTTGGCTCTCAATAATGACGACTTCAGTATGTATACTAAAGAAATTTATCCTGTTGAACTGACTTTAAATAAAGCTAATATTAACAATGACCACTGCCCTTTCCTCGATCTTGATATCTATATCATTAACGGAAAGCTTAATACTAAAATTTATGATAAAAGAGATGATTTTTCATTTCCTATCGTTAATTATCCATTTTTAGATGGTGACGTTCCCTTGTCACCATCGTACGGTGTTTATATATCTCAACTTGTACGATTCGCTCGTGTATGTAACAATGTTTTAGATTTTAACGAGAGAAATTTATGTATTACTGAAAATTATTACACCAGGGTTTTCGTTATCTCAAACTAGTCAAAACATTTACTAAATTTTATCATCGGTATAAGGACATCAATCGTAAATATAGCTCAACATGGAGACTTCTTATACGTTCAGGTATTTCACATCCAATTTTTTATGGAAATATTCTTTATAAAGCACAAAAATGTTAGTATTCACCTCAGAAGCTAACAAAACCTTTAAATAGACTTATTAAGAAGGGATATAGTTACGATACTGTTGTCAGGTCATTAAAGATTGCATATTTTGGCGTTAATATTGATTCACTTATAGGGTCTTTGCATCGGAACTAAACACATTTATTTAAAAACCAGTTGTTGGCATGACACGGGTTATGTTCTTCTCATATATGTTATGATAGTATGATACTAAACCCCTAACGGGAAGGATTGTGCCTGATATTCATATGATGAAGACATAATCTTTCAATCAGTTTAATTGAAGTCTGGAGCTGGCATGTCAGTTAACTGCTAGTAGTCTGTTGTTATTTATGTATTATTGTCATTTTGTTTATTTTCTTTAGTTATATCTTCTGACATCAGACTCGGACTTCTCTTGAACTGAATTTTAATGTGCGTATTGTTATGCGTTTACTTTTGTACATTGGCTAGAGGTATAGGGGGAGGGTTGAGATCTCATAAACATGTTTAACCCCGCCGCATTTTTGCGCCTGTCCCAAGTCAGGAGCCTCTGGCCTTTGTTAGTCTTGTCTTATTTTTAATTTTAATTTCTTGTGTACAATTTGGAGTTTAGTATGGCGTTCATTATCACTGAACTAGTATATATATTTGTTTAGGGGCCAGCTGAAGGACGCCTCCGGGTGCGGGAATTTCTCGCTGCATTGAAGACCTGTTGGTGACCTTCTGCTGTTGTCTGTTCTATGGTTGGGTTGTTGTCTCTTTGACACATTCCCCATTTCCATTCTCAATTTTATTGTCAAACATATTTTTTGAAGGGTTTGGGAGCCGCCGAAGGCCCAAGAAGATATAGAACAAATGATGCAAAATCATGCTTTCTGGGT